>JARACY010003449.1:0-33159 GCA_029255725.1 Scrobipalpa atriplicella
GTACTCATGATTCTCTTGTTTTGACTCTGAAACGACGCTCGAGTTTGGGTACATTCATAAGTTAGATTTTAACAATTGAGCGACGCTTACTTGCAATGCATACGCTATACACGCGCTCGATGTCAAACCGTTTACGTGAAGCGTGCAGTGTTTAACATATTCCGTAGTTGAAGAATTATTGTTAGAATTGACACCGAAGGGTTTGAATCGACCGACACCGATGAAATGTTGAGCTTTCACAAGCGTTTTGGATGCCCAGCTTCATTTCGCACTGCATGACGTAGTTGTTTATTCGGATTCGATATTCAACACTACGTTTACGGCATTCAGTCAGCTGGTTTTGTAGTTATAAATTGCACAAAGCTTTGTTGATACGCTTGCGATACTCTAGTTGGTTTTTGGTTCCAACCTAATTCTGTTAAGCAAAAATCTAGCCAATATCGGGGACAAATAGGAAGAGGTGCGGCGCCGGTGCGTTGCCGGTGCGTCGTTTTTGTATAGAAACTTCAAATGAAGCTGCGCTGCGCAGACGTAAATTACATACAAAATCGGTGCATCGGCGACGCACCGGCGACGCAACGGCGCCGCACCGCTTCCTAAATGCCATGCCCCTAAGGAACAGCTTCCCTAAAACTGATAGAGATGCTCACTGTTCAGTGAATGAAAATAAACAACTTTCACCACGAAATTTTTCAGGAAATAAAAAAACTCTAGACTTCCCCATACAAAATGACATGACGACAAAATGAGTGCTCTGCCCACTGCCTAGCTTGGGGCATAGATTTAGTTGTTTTCTGATTGCAATATTACGATTGATGAAAAATTATTTGCACACTAATAAATAGATATACTTATTTTAATTATAAACATGAGTAGATAAGAACAGTATTTCGTTTAATTTGTAGTCATCGAATTGTTACATGAAGTGACTTTTAAAAGTAACATGAGTTGACTTTCGAGAGTTTGACATCGAAGTATAGGATAATTACATATTATCATTATAAATTTCATAATTTATATTGTATCATTATGCTAAAATAATTCATATCATACGATATTTATGTTTTATGAAGCAGGTGTAATTCAGCTGGTTCGAAATTTCAGATGCTAAAGAATCTATACAAGCGATGAATTCAGAACTTGTGTCTGAGCGTTGTTATGAGAATCCATGAGAGAAAATTAACTTTTTCATTTACGAGTCCTTCGGTAGGCTTAACAATTTTTTTACATACTTCTGAACCCTTGAAATGCATCAAGACAAGACTGAACAGAAGCAAAAAAAAAACAAGCCCAGTCTATAGGCTGGTAGGCCTTAGCTCTCACAAATTCTGTCAATGCACAAAGGGCTCTGATGTACATTGACGCGTGACGAACGCGCGTTTAGTATGTTAAGAGCCTATGAATATTCTATGTATGGCAAACGGTGGAAGCAATCGGTATGCGTACTATGTAATATTTAACACCGGCACGTGTAGTTAGTTACGGTATTTGATAGTACAGTAGCACTGTCACTTTCTTATATTTGACATAAGAACAGGATAGCAAATAAACACATGACATTGACATTCCTAATCTGACATGAGACTGCTTAAATTACGTAAAATTAGTGAGCACCTGAGGTGAGCACGCTCTAGGTCGTTCCTTATTTAAAGCGCCGTACGTCATATTAGGAATGTCAAAGTTACGTGTTTGTTTGCTTGCAATACTGAAACCCTCGAATTCCTTAGCTGATTTTTACAGCATGCCTGGGAGGAGATGCAGCTGGTACATTTTATGTTTTTCTATCACTCCAAGACCAGCATGGATCATCTTACTTGTCTGATAATCAAGTTACTAGCATAGTCCGAGCTAAACTGGAAACAATCCTCGTAGGAATATTATGCCATAAAAATTTTACCATTGATATAGGTGCATAGAAAAATAAATCTAGAAAAGTGCAATAATTTCAATTACCTACTATCAAATTTCAGACGTGGTGGCGAAAACGCCTTTTACTAGGTAGGCGTCTTACGCCCTGCCTACCTCGTAATGGCTAAAGGCATGATTTTCGTGATTACAGTAATTGAAATATTTCAGGTTTACTCATGTCTTGGGTTACCAAGAGCTAACAAAATAATGTCTATGTCGCCACAGTTATTTATGTGTTTACTAGTCCAAACAGCCAATAAGCAGGTCGGATGCCAAACACGACTACAACATTATTTGGAGCACTCCTTTATTTCTTTCCCTACTGCGTTATGCAAAGGGGGTAGGTAATGTGTTTATAGGCTTTATGAATTTAAGTTTGTTTTTCCGACCGAACGCGTGACCTAAATCTGACGTGACTGACGTTTCTTATGTCAATCTTCTTGCAAGTGTTAACAAAGACAAGATCAAAATAAAAAAATAAAAATTAAGTCGACTGAGGGCTTCTTTTGTAATTTTTCAAATAACGATTTAAAAGTCAAAGATTTTATTTGCGTTGTTGGGTTTTTGTTTTTTTCTTTATTTGGAAGGACGTTTTACCAAACAGTACTTCTTTATTTCTCTTCCTATGCTCGTATGTTAGGGGTTTTCCGGGTTTTTAGACCGCGGCCCGTGAGAGAATCTCCGTTTTGCATTTTAAAAATACTTTTAGGAATATTTAAAGCTAAGAATTTAATGTCGAAGCGAAATCTTCTGAGAAAATGTGCTAAAATGTTGTTAAAGTATTTTGTTAAGAAAATAAGCTTTCGTAGTTTAAGAAAACATCTTCCGAGGTTTTTTCTTCGGGTTGTGGGTATTTTTAAGGGAAATGCTGGTAACGTAAATATTTAACATTTAAGATAAAAATTATATAGTATATTATGCATCGAGGGAATAAAGCAGTGTCTAACGTCACGGGCAGCATATTGAATCCTGAGCGGAAATGAAGGATTCTAGGATCCCGAGCGTAGCGATAGCGATTAAATATTTAATTCCTAAGCGAAGCGAGGGAATCATAACAAGAATCCTGAATGTAGCGAGGGATTCAAGCCTGCCCAAGGCGAAGACACTTTTATTCCCGAGGAACATACTATGCTTTATACACCTACTGCACAGATTACTTATATGGCGGTGAACGCATGTACACCAATTTCAATATTGTATTGTATCTTATTACGTACTTGTGCGTAATCGTAATGTAAAATGCACGAGTGCTGTAAAACACACGAGTTTTTTTTTTAATTAGGTAAAACGCACGGTTTATCGAACGGTACTTTTTTAAATCTTAGCAGAGTTTTTATGGCAGAAAAGTGGTCAACATTTTATAAATAAAATTAACTTTGGGAGATAAAGTATAATAAAATAAACATTTAATTCTTTGATTTCAATAATTTTTACAATAAATTACAAACATTTATCTGTAACAAAATCAAAAAAATATTAATTTACTTTATTAGTAATACTGGCTGGTTTTTTGTACTATGGCTTAAAAAAGAAAGCGTTGATGCGCGCGCATCCTAATTTGTAAATAAGTAAAAGTTATTCCGCGCGTTTTTTCTTTTCGCTGTATTGTTTTAATTTTTTAGCTATTTCTCGCAATGTAAAAATATGTTATAAAACGTCGTACGACATACGTGCGGTTTGATAATTACAGCCTCTGCTTTCTTGTAGCAATATCGCCTCGGCTGTAATGATCAACCCACCGCACTTATAGCGTAATGTACTATTAGATGTCGAATGGGTCAATTTATACCTGGAAGCGACGTGACAGGCTACGCGAGACCGCGCCGAGTGATGATCTTTAGATTTCTGTCAATGGAATGTAAATCTTTTTGCATAGTTATTAACGTTCTGTATCACGCTCTTGAAAAATGCTCGCCGCGTTTAAGTGAGAACTGACAAAGGGGAAATATAATTTAAAATAACTTACGTACTTCCATGCTGGACTGGGAGCGATAGAAAAACATGATAGAATGCGCCAGCTGCATCTCCTCCCGGGCATACTGTAAAACCAGTTAAGGGATTCGAGGGTTTCAGTATGTTGTAATTTAAGCGATGGGCTGACAACCTGTCGCTACAGCAATGTGCAGATGTATCTTACACAACCCTCAAAACTTGTCAGACGTGGCGGAACGACCTTTGTTTAGGTCGTTGACGCTCTGCCTACCCCATTAGGGTTTAAGGCGTGATTTATGTATGTATTTTTGTATGTATAACTTCGTGCATAAGCATAACTAAGTATAAGTATAGCTTGCGTGATAGGGGAAAAAATGGATGAGAACGGTTGAAGCCTGAGCTGAGTGGCATACCATGGGAGAGGAATATCTGTGTCTGTATCAATCACAGGCTGATGATGATGATGATGATGATGCCTGATAGTGACTATTGTAGTATTGTTTAAGTATTATTATAAACTTAGTTATTAAATTACTTTGCACTATCCCGCTTTCTGCTATGTACTATCCTAACACCCGAAGGTTGCCTGGTAGAAATTGCTGCTTTAGCAATAAGGCCGCCTATATTGTACTGTTTTGTTCCTTTCTTTTCTGTTGTATGTATTTGTGTTTCTTTGTGCAATAAAGTATTTTGTATTGCCTTGTATTTTGGTCAGTTCCACCTAAGGTCGTACTCAGTGCAGAAAAATATTAACTAAACTTTCCCAACGCCGAAACTATTTCACAATTTTCTGAGCTAGATGTCTCAGTCCACTGGGACAACCTCTTATGGGAAATTATACAACGGACAATAACAAAACCGCTGAGTTAGACTGGACTCAGAGGCCATTATATCGAATCTCATAAACCAACCAGACGTGAATGCTGCTGAAAGCTAGACGCAATAAAACTTTACACGGAAGTAAAATTACAGGAAGAGCGAAGTGAAAAAAAATCACAAATAGTAGGTACGTAATAATATCAGGCCTGTGTAACTTGTGGGGAAGGCAGAGCGTCAACGCCTTTTAAAATTCGCTTCCGCCACGTTTGGCATTACTGGAGGTGGTTTCACTCAGATAGCAGGTAGGTTTTGCTGTAATGTAGTGAGTAGTGACAGGTTGTCAGCCTAGATTTTCATAGAGGTCATTATAATATGAAGTCTCATAAACAAAGCGGACGTAAATGCTGCTGAAAGCTAGACGCAATATAAAACTTTACACGGATGTACCTAATTCTACAGGAAGAGTGTTTTTTTTTGTTGGGATCGGTGAATTTTACCGTCCTAAGTCGAATTTTATGGTTCCTAAGTTGCTTTTATACATCTTCATCCGAAAAACATTTAAAAATATCGACCAGGGGATACATAACATACCTACTTATTTCTATACCGTGTTTTTTTAAAATAAAAAGTCACATCCGCAGACATTACGATCATCTTTCCTTTTACTATTTTAAAAAGTAACTCACAATCTTGTAGCTAGTTTAGAAATAATAAATACGAAGAATGTTTTTTTTTTCATTAATTTGCTGGCTGTCTTTTTTTTTGCTGATATTACAGGAGAAAGACCTGCTCTAAAAATATTTTCTTTTTGCTGAGCTTTTTCTTAAGCCCCATCTTGCAACATAATAATCTTTGACCAAAACACATCCGGCCAGTGCTTTGGTTAGCATAACCGCACTTGTTCCGTGTCATTACTGGTGACAAGTTGCGGACCGTGGCGTCACTCGCCTAGTTGATACCGGAATTAGTTGTTGCGGCTTCACTGGCTGTGTGGTCGGTTTGTGAACTGCACGAGAATTTGCTTGAATTTGTATTATTTTGTATCTAGTTTAGTTCGTTAAAATGCCAAGTTGTTCGGTTGGGTAAATTGCTTTCTGTTTTAATACATTTTATGACACTTATTTGTTACTACTTTTTACTCAATGCTCTAAATACGCAAACTAGAGGTGACCAAAAGGATAATGAAGCGAGGTCAATCAGCCGTTTAAAATTGGCTACTTTCCAACTAGTCAAATCAGCAACTTTTTATGAAATGTCAAAAACGCTTTTTTGTATGAAAATAGTAAATTATGACGTCACATTTTAGTAAATATTGACTAATCAAATCAATAACTTATATACTTTTAATTCGATTATTAAAATCTAAATGTGCATTTTTTTTTTAATTAAGAATTAAATCCACAATATTTTTAGCCATTAGTTTCAAGTATAAACGTTTTGAATTTTTTAAGCTACCCAGTCAAGTACCCAATTGTCATTCTGGCACATCGACGCCTAGCCATACTCCGGAGCCTACCATCATCGCACTGGTTAAGGGTTAGTTCACACCGGGATACGACTCGACGCGGCGCGTTTGTTTCAGAGCGTGAAAAAAATAGACATTTTCATTGGCAGAACTCGCAAAATTCGCGTGGTGTTGCGCTACGTCGCGCGGTGCAGCCTGTCACTTTATGGTACAACGAGATGCATCTTTAAACATCTTCACACTGCGTACAAAAAACAATCTGTTTAAGTGTTACAGATTTTAATTATTCTGTCACTACTAATAAAATACATTACATGGAAAAATTTCGTATTCCGTATAGGAAAACGCAAAACACTTCGCCAATAAAGTCACAACAGAGATTCTAACCCAAAATCAAATTGAGCATTCCGGGATAGCATAACCGTAAAGGAGAAACTTTAAACTGTCTATACAGACCGCGTTTCCTTGTTCGTCTTACCAGTAACATAGTGACAACAACTATAAACTTTCTAGTGCCATGCCATTCTTGTTTCAAACACACTGCGTCTCGTCTTTCTTTGAAATACAATACAACAAGACTTTGCAGACTTTCTGTTCGCGGATTTGATAAAGGAGAAATGAAAATTTTTGGCGATTTGACTTATAAGTAGATGCAAGACTTAAAAGAATACTGAAGTACTGGAAAAAAAAGTCAACATTTAGGGAAATGGATAATCAACTTTTTGCGAAGTCAACATTTTAGGAATCAACATTTTAGGAAACTCAACTTTTTGGGAAGTCGACATTTTAGGAAGTCGACAAAATGGTCCTAAAGGCTATTTTATTACCAGTCAAGTAAGTTAAATACTGTTTCAGTCGTCACGATTCTTATGATAGAGAGATGTATCAATACAATCTTCAATAACAACTTATTGACTTAAATTTCAAATATAGGTACGAACTACAGTTTAGTATTATTATTGTTCTTGAATCATTATCGAAGATACAGGTCGACTCTGTACTGTAAATAGTTCATGATGAAGTCGCTTTTGAATCAAAGGTACTGAACTGACTGACTATCTCACCTTGCCACCAAACCAGGACGTGCTTTGCACCCAAATTTCCAGTAAACCCATTGATAGATCCCAGGAAACCTTTTTGTGGTTCAAACGTAACTTTTCCATCAGCATTTTGGAAAGAAATCGTCTAGAAAGTTCCTTACTATCGACTCTACCCTAAACACTACGACATACATTGCTACTTTAGTTTGAATTCTGTGGTATAGCTTTGATAACCAAGCAGTAATGGATGGAGAGCAATACTAAAAGCGCTTCTTTGAGGTAAGGAACGTTATTAGTTACCGCTACCGAATGCAGTGCCGCATGCTACCCTCGATTTTCCCGCCATTTTGCGATAAATCTTTATAGAAACCCGCGCCGAGTAACCTTCTAAACCAATAAGTAGATAAGTTCAGTTCAGGCAGTTCAGTTCATTCAGTTCATCTTTGTGGCTACAGGGTAACGAAGATACATTGGGAAATAAGCTGGAGAAAAGTGTAGATCCCCGTCTCAAAAGGTATATTTCTCAAAAATGGCAGAGATGATTATTGACAGGACTTTAGTCGCTCAACTTTCTCCGAGGGGGGTTCAGAAGCTAGATGTTATTTTTTCAAGGAAAATTATAATGCAAATAGAATTGAATCACTTGATTCTACAATCTTAGAATTATCGAGGGAACACATACTGGTAATAATTTATCATGAGACTATTAATACGGACCTATAAATACCTTGATACAAGATAACGGAATAGTTACCAAATGTTTCGAAAAAAGAAAACATTTTCTCTTGCTTTACTCAAAAAGGAGGTCTTGAAAATTTAATTTCCTTTCTACCCCCTAAGTCAGGTTGCGTGATTATTTGTATTGTCACTTTGAATCTAAGTAACGCTCAGTCGAATAAAAATAGTTTCATCAAGAAAAAACAATCAAAATTCAATTTTCTGTCTACCCCCTAAGTCAGATGATGGCGTGATTATTTGTATTTTCACTATGAGTCTAGGTAACACGCTCAGTCGAATAGAAACAGTTTCATCAATATCGGTTAAAAAACAAACAAAATACAATTTGCTGCCTACCCCCTAAGTCAGGTAGTGTGATTATTTCTATCCTAAGTTTGAACCTAGGTAATGCATAGTCAAATAAAAAACCCCTCAAGAAATAGATCGAGAATCGATGGATCTTACCCTAGATTCATTTATCTCATCTAAATCACAAATTAGATGGCGCACTGTATTGGCTCGTTTTGGCTATTGAAGTTCCGACGATCATGCATAAGTAATGGAATTGGATTGATTGTACCTACAACGATACGGTATAGGTAAGAGTAAGATACATAATTATACAGGGTGTTAATTTAATTGCGTGCCATATAGCTTAGGGGGTGTTTCAGTAACGTAAGAGGAGCCCATAAAAAATATAAAGAAAAATCCGAATAAAAAAATAATAAAAACAATAATCGGTAGGTATTCATAACGATTCCCAGAGTTGCGGCTGGCCGTCCGGCTATAATCATTCCCGCGCGTGTCGCTTTCTACCACGGTTTCTACCAATGAGAGAGACTCGCGCGGGCTCGGTTATAGCCGGAGAGTAGATGCAGCTTTTGGAATCATAATAAATACTGACTATTAACTTTTTCATTAATTGTTTTTTTTTTTTTATATTTTTCATGGGCTCCTTTTACTGAAACAGCCCCTAAGCTATGGCACGCAATTAAATTAACATCCTGTATTGTATAGTCGACTTATAAACTATCTCGTAATAAAAAAAATACCGATAGAATAGTTATTTGTGTATTTAGGGCGGAAAGTAAACGATTTCGACTGAGGTGACATTCAAAGCACGAGCGTCAGCGAGTGCTTTAATTGAATGCCCCGAGCATCGAAATTGCACTTCCGCCCGTGCTACACAATGTTTTTTCATCACATTTGTGAGGAATGGAAAAAACAATAACAAGTAATCTTATAACTGTTCACGTTTAAGATTAAAATATTTTGGCGTCATTTGCTTCCTCAAGATGACAGATAAAAAAAAGCCCTAGGGCGCATTTTAAAATTTTCTGTTCGCTATGTGTGCAAGTTTTCGACTCATTGCGAGCAAGTTTGATGAAAAAATATAAATCTACTATTACCCCACGCTATAACCTACGTACCTACTTGTAGTTGAAAATTAAATGCCTAGACAACTAAGTACGACAGTGAGCAATTTGCGGTTTTCAGCCTCGTTGCTTGGTTACTGGGAGCACCTAGAGCCACAGATTACATACAGGGTGTTAGGGCAAACCCTTGTTTCCTTCAAAGAGAAACCCAACAATTAGGACCAAATTTCCTACAGGACTCATGCTTTTACTTTATCTAGTCAGTGGTGATTTTGTACAAGGTGAGAAGTACAATTTCTCTTTTAGACTGATTGCTCTAACACCCTGTATAAAAGACACTACGATATAGCTACGAGCTTGATACATACATACATACACAAATCACGCCCTTATCCCTAGAGGGGTAGGCAGAGCAAAAACGACCTAAAAAAAAGTCATTCCGCCAAGTCTGACAAGTTTTGAGGGTAATTACAGATGATAATGTATATTGCTAATAGTGACTGGTTGTCAGCCCATCGCCTATAAGTTTGGAGGATACTTTAGTCTTTTGTCGTTCTTCAGAGTTCCGAACATACTCATTATAATTGAGCGAGGAAACATAACCTAATCACTGTCTAATCAGCTCACCCTTTCATAATAATGCGCAAAGGTTGAGAGGAAAATTCGTGCACGTCAGATCTAAATAAAGATAGACGGAGGTCGCTCCGAGAG
This sequence comes from Scrobipalpa atriplicella, assembly GCA_029255725.1. Lineage (NCBI taxonomy): Eukaryota > Metazoa > Arthropoda > Insecta > Lepidoptera > Gelechiidae > Scrobipalpa > Scrobipalpa atriplicella. The sequence continues at coordinate 9,969 of JARACY010003449.1, forward strand.
CAATTCTGTAAACAAAGAACTTTTCATTCCGTTTTTATAGAAGTGAACAAAAACGTATGACATCGTAAGGCCTCATTTCGCACCGATTTTTGTTTTTTTCAGCGTATGTAGTGTACGTACTCGTACTAAGAATAAATCTATGCCAAGTTATTGTCTCAAAAAAAATATCACCTACGTCATACGTACCTAAGAACATGCCGTGCTAAGTGCCTAGGTCTCTTATTCCTAATCTCTCAGTAATGCGCCTATTAATTTTCTGGAAATACCCTTGAGAAGACATGTGTTGGTACTAATTCTGATCCAGCACCATTACTGTTATGAGACTTTTCATTGCCTACTCAAAGCAATTCCATGTAAAATTTAAATTCGTCTGTTTACAGTTACTAGAATGGGTTACACAAAGGGCGCGCTCTGCATAATTAAAAAATCGCGCCCAGGTCCCACCCTCGACCTAATTACAAACTTCCACTTCCAGTTCCTTAAATGATAAAAGGACAATGAGAAAAAATGTATGGAACTTGGTCCAAGACGCTACACTGATAATACTTGTAGGAAATGAAAGTAAATACTTGGCATAAGATTCGGGACAAGTATTATCAAAATCTGTCTCGATAAAAATGACCATGAAATAAATTTATATTTAACAAAAAAAATAAAACGCCTCCAAAGTTAAGTACGCCGAAGTTGCACTAAAAAGTAAAAAATAATTTTGTATTTTAACTACTACAACTCCATAAAACTAAATCAATAGTATGGGGAAGACATGTTTTTTTAAACTTGAATACATTTTTGAGAAAGTTCGGTTCGTTGACTGAGCAATCTACACCCCGTGCGACTACTCGTGGGATAAAAAGTGGGTTGTTTTAGACCCAGTAGGTATAACATGGGAAATTAACTACTCCTTGACCCAAATTCATAACAGCTTATTTTTGTCTTGCGCAGTATAATATTGGTCTATAGAAAAAGTTTTCCATCCTTATGAGTTAGTTCACACAGATTGTTTTAAATTTCGCTTGTTTGCTCTTCGTGGCGAAAAGTTGAATAAAACAATTTCAAAATTTATAGCAGTATTATGTACCGCATGTACCCTATTTTGGGTGCGACAAACTAATAATTACGTGGCTATGACTTTGGATACACAATACACGTTTTAGGGTAGCAACACACCTGTGTAACGTTCAGCGGCGAGTCCTTCGGTGCCGAATCTTTGGACGTATACGACACACCAATTCCGTAGACCGATCAGTCGATTTTACGCGCGTTCTTGTTCGGCACGCTAAATGACGGTCGATAATAATGTGGCGATATAAGAGGTGTTTATGTTAATATACTGGGTGTTCGTGGTAACTAATATTATAGTGTTGGGGTAATGCGTTCTCGCCTAAGGATCGGCTCAACCAACTCTTCCGCAGGTGTGTTGTAGGCAATGCAAAAAACATTTACTTACAGCGTGTTGAACAGAACCTTCGGCGCCGAATGTTAGCAGGTGTATTGCTACCCCAAGGGTTAAAATTAGAAATTAGAAACAAACTTTCATTTCGCATAGCTGTACAGTTTTGCTCACAAGTACTGACATTACTATCTAACTTGTTAACTAATTAAATAACCAAACAATTCAGACCGAGTTGTTTGAACTTTGTTGGAATAACTATTTGCAATAATAATAATACTAGGTATAACTAGACTTAGAATAATTTACGAGTTACTTTGAATCTCATTAATATAAAAATGGTTTTAAAGTACCTAGCTCGTTTTAGTTTCAGCGGAAAACCTATTTGGAAATTATCCTTTGTAGGCCAGTTGGAACTGACCGGATCGGCCGGAAAATTACTACAAGAGATTTTATTCTATCAACAATGGCTTCATTTATTGCCCAATATGACTCTCCTGGCGGAGTTGTGCAAAGAATCGTGTGTTGTATCAAATTACAGAGCGTTTTGAGCTGATTAAAAAAATATTTGATATAATTGTATTAGAGTCACCAATAATAAATTAAAATTAAAACAATTTTCAAAATATGTAATGTTTGGGCTGATCCTGGCTTACAAACTAGGATTCCCCATACTGTGGTTATTTCGCGAGCACATTACACTCTAGGCGGTTTGAAAAACTCTGACACCAGGGTTTATCGGGTCGTTGTTCGACTCGAAAATCCACTCGCTAAGAAGAAGAAGAATTACACTTAAAACAACTTTAGCCTCAACAGACCACTTTTGGACATGGGAATTCCCAAATAGGGGTGATTGCAAGTCCTCCTTGGTGATAACCATCATCATCAGCTCATAATACGTCCCCACCGAGGGGCGCGAGCCTACCCTGAATAGGGCGATCGGGCCTTAGTCAAACACGTGGGCTCAGTAGGTATGGATTGGTCGACTTTACACACAAATTCACACAATCTTTGAATTTCTTCGTAGGTTTATGCAGGTTTCGTCACGATGTTTTTCTTCACCGTTAAATTGGCTACTTTCCAACTAGTCAAATCAGCAACTTTTTATGAAATGTCAAAAACGCTTTTTTGTATGAAAATAGTAAATTATGACGTCACATTTTAGTAAATATTGACTAATCAAATCAATAACTTATATATTTTTAATTCGATTGTTAAAATCGAAATGTGCATTATTTTTAAAATGATGAATGAAATCCACAATATTTTTAGCCATCAGTTTTATGTATAAACGTTTTAAATTTTTTAAGCTACCCAGTCAAGTGCCCAATTGATTGATTGATTACCATATTCGCCAATATCCTCTTGGTCCCGGTGGAAGTCAGTATCAGTCCATATCCAGCAGAAGACTGCTGCATCTTATGTAGGAGACTAGTGTAGAGAAAGCTTGAATATCATGTTTCAGGAATATCATCACGCATAACAAAATGAAGATGAAGGTATTCATAAAAAGCGTAGGGCGTTCCTACCTAACCTTGTGGCAAGTAGTTAAAAATAAAGATATACCTACCTTATTATATTTTATATTTCCCGAAACACGCGAATCCGCATAGTGCTCATTACTTTGTCTCGTGCTCGGTCGCTGTTTTTACGCGTCCTTGAGCGTATAATGACAATAGCTTCATTCCGCACCCTTTCGCGTGTGGAGCTAGCCCAAATGATAGTCCAAGTTATAAGAGTTTCGTGAGTGGCAAGTTTCTATCTAGGCAGAAGTATTTTTCCATGAACTAGTCTAACAGTGAGCGCGGTATCGGCTCGGTGCGGGCGGTTATTCTATGTATTTCTGTGCATTTTTTACACACGAGTATTAAGTCATTTCATCATCATCAGTTGTAAGTAACAGTTCAAAAATTAGGAACCCAAGTGGGAGGTGTTTTCCATACTAACCTAACCACGTTTCACATTCACATCTAACGATAGGTTCCAATTTCCTGTTGCCTTTTACGACATCCGCAAAAAGATACGGATGATGCTATGCTATTCAGACCTGCACGAGAACGCGTAGACTCGTGCAGTTTAATCTATACTTAGTTCGGCAACTCATGCAGCGGATTTAATTAAACGCTGGTCACCTATAAATTGACGCACAAAGATAGGCGGTGTGTATGATCCAACCACCTCGTTACCGTACTGGGTATCCACACGACAGGTGAATTATGGAATAACGCTGTAATTACAGATAACTAAATGCTTCCTTCGTTCCTTTTACGCTGTGATTTATATTTGCCTCGGAAAAGCTGTAATTATGTTCGTGGAAGAATTTTTCTGTGCTCTGTGAAAATTGTAGCGTGAAGTAATACTTGTGCACTACTAGGTAAATTAACATGTACACATTTCAGCGAAAATAACACATTATAGGCCCGGACAGTAATATTTTTTTTGTTTCCCACTGCTATCTGTAACAACAATTGTCGACCTGCTGGGAATATGTCTCGAATATTCGACCACAATTCAATTACGTCCACACCCCTTTGGCTGAATAATTATCCAATACACAGAGAGACGACAGAAATGTTACAAGAGCGAGTACTTACGTCCAGTGTACCAATAAGGCTAAAAGTTATGAACGCAAAAAAAAAACATAAATACTTATTAATTATTAGTAAGTTACATGGGCCCACGCTTGGCAGGCGGGTTGGTGAGCGCAGTAGAAGTTTTCCATTCACAGGGAACGCTGCTGCCCATTCCCTGGATTTATTTCATTACTATATTATATTATAATTATTCAGCGATCTTTGCATTCACCAAAGAAGTTTTAAGGGCTTGTTTAGATCGCGAAACTTAAGAACTATCTCTATAAAACATAGGTTAAAACATTAAAAAATAATGGTTTCCATACAAAAGGTGTCAGCTGTTCGAGTTATTTTGTATGGGAGCACCAATTTATTTCACAATTCAACCTATGTTCCATACAGAAAGTTGTTTTCAGATAATTATCTTCTCGAAAGTAAAAACTAAACAGCTGGTTCAAAAGCGGACTGAATTGCTAAACATAATTACTGTGCGTCAAAACTTAGTGTATGATTGCCCATAAGTACTCGTAAAGAGCCACAATGCCTATGCCTTAACTACCTACTACTTACTAGATAATAGTAGAATCAAGATAATTTGATCATAATTGACATTTCTTTAACGCTCAAGTTTCTATATCTATGATAATAATAATTTTTACGTTAATTTTTGCTACGGATTGAGAGCTGTCAAATTTGACTACTATAACTATGCTCACTCCTGAAAATGTTTTACCTTTTTTATTTCAAATTATATTGAGTCCTTTTATTTCCATCGCAGTTTTACCGAACATTTTCGTGTCAATTACCGATACTGGCTGACCTGTGTACTGGTAAGTGGTATTTATTAAATTTTAAATTTTTCCATTATTTATTTACACATCTGCCAAAATAAATATTTTATATAAAATTTAGGTCCATTGCAGATAGGATTGGGAATTGCTGTAGTGAGTGACGGGTTGTAAGCCCATCACCTTAACTGTAATACAAAATTTTGTAGGTTGAAATTTTTATGGATATCCAGGTATCGTTTTTTCTCAATACGATTAGGACAATGTTAAAGAGATTTTACTCTGCATTCCCAAATTTTATTTTTTGTTTTTAATGAAATTTTTGTAGGAATTTGTTGATAAAAATCTGAAAATAAGGTAATTTAAAGAGCTTTACAGTGATATTTTTTGTTTTTGTGACGGACAATTTAGTTTACGAGAAATAAAATATTTTTTCAAAAACGGTAAGTTGGGGCGGCCATTTTTGCAGTATTTGCAAATTTTTGCAAAACCTTAAGCCGTTGAGGGCAGTGTAAGCGTGAGGGGTGGACCATTGAGTTGTTAAGTATATACTTAGTAGGTACTTAACTTACATAATGCGACTGTCTTACAGTAACCCTAAAAACAAGAAAACCTACACTTCTTTCGGCAGTTATAAATGCTGTACAAAATAAATTACACGAGAGGACATATTGGTTACTTTGTAAACCGTCTGCGTGTGAATGTAGGTTGAACGAACGCAAATCCCTCATGACTGTCAGAAAACGTTACAAAATGTGCCAAGACCCTAAAATATTAGCATATTATTACTTGTGACTGTACATTTATAACAAGGACGAAATGTGACCCCTTTTCAAGAAAATCTTGTATAAAAGTTAGCTCTTCGTAGAAAATTTATTATGCACATACTTACCTACTAAGAATAAGTACTCAAAATAACAATAATTGTCGATCTCTGTGGTATAGTGGTCTATCCTTGAGCAATCGATCCGTATGTGTTGGGTTTTATTTCCGCGAGGGGGAAGTATGTGAGTATTTTCATGTTAAAAGATACGGTAGCAGAGTGACGTCGTCATGCGTTTTTCATTGTTGTTTGTAACTGTTTTCACTCAAATTTTTTGGAAGAAACTTACTTAAACTTTATTATAATACTTGGGGCTTTTCATGAGCATTTTAATGGTATTTTTGTTTGCGCTGTAGCTATATAATAGTGTGAAAAGCTATAATTGTTTTTGTCGGCAATGTCGCGGACAGCCGGCGTGTGACCGTTTGCCACGGAGGGGTTGGACATGGACTTAACGACATGATCGCGCGCGCGCCTGAACGGTTGAGTGTTGATACGCGGCTAGCTGTCAAGTCTCAGGCGCTGATTATTGATACAGGCCTAAGTATTCTGAGATTGATTTTATAGATTATATTACTATAGTATTGTCCTTGGTAATATAATATAGCTATTCTATTATACAGCTCAGATAATTTTTACGACCTTATTATTTTGTCTTCGGAAAAAAAATCCTAACCTACAAAGTGTTCTTAGTTGAACTGTTATTATAGATTGGAAGAGTATTTTAATGTCACTCCAGTCGCTAGAATGAATTGCGACTTTAAAAATGAAATTGTGGGTAGAAAGCACTTTCGCCGTAATTACATTTTATTGAATTTCCGCGGTGAGTTTTAATTCTTTTTGCACTTAATGTGGCCGTTATTATTATATTTAAATGTCGAAAACTTCATTCAAAAACTGACCAATACCTGCATTAGGTACAACGAATATCATTCTCAAGTATTTTGGTAAAATAAACTTTAAAAAATATAGTAGTAGTTATATTTTGAAAAAATGGGAATACTTTACCTAAAATGAGTAGATTTTTAAATAATTTTAAACGCTCTAATTAAAAATATCTTGCTTATTAAAATTCCGTGTGGTCAACATATTCCGCTGAAATTCAGCACATTTTTTTAAAATTCGCGCAATAAACCCAAGTGCATTTTATTACGAACCATAAAATCAGCGTTTCTCAAACTATACGAGCGAGTGCACTAGCGGAAGAATAAAAAGTTATAACAAATAGTCCCCGCGTTACCAAACAGAATATAACTTTACACGGAAGTTTTAAAGACCAAAATCGTTTGTGGAATTTTTAATACGGGTTTTAGGGTTGATAGGGTTTTTTTTTCTCTCATGCATTTTACTTACATTTAGAAAAAGGATTGGCATATCTTGTAATCGTTCAAAACATTTTATTCATTATGTTGTACAAAGAACTGTAATTTACTTATTTATTATTCGATTCCCTAAAAAGTCCTTTTTTATTCGTGATGATTTAAGATAGTTATTGTTTATTTCTTACTTTGCTTTCGTTTGAGTTTATATCTGTGTGTGACTATTTATAGCCACTCTATCACTTAAGACCAAACATATTGTTACTTACAATATTATTGTTACTTCTTTGCAAAATCGCATTTTTTAAACTTCATCGCTCCTCGCTGTCGTGTTACTAAAGTTATTCTAAAATATATTTTTTTGTTTCCGCATCAGCCCTACTCCTGCATTTGTTTGTCTGTATGACAATGACGTGTCGTCTAGATTTCATCGCGAGCGTTTTGTAGTCATTAGCGAGTAGTGGAGTGCTCGAAGGTTTTTTTAGAACAACCTACCTACTGCTTCCTGGATTGAGAACCGCGGCTTTACTTGCAGAATATTTTACTTACATTTTCAGCTGCAAAAAGCCTTTACCACTTCAGTCCTTGTCTACCACAGTGTAATTGAAATTGAATGATGGAAGGGTATTACAAAGGACGGTTCTGTGCGCTTCGATTTTTGATTTGCCTAATATCATACTATTAATAGTATTAATGCGAAAGTACGGATATGTTTGTTATTCAATCACGCTTCAAACACTGGACGGATCAGAATAAAACTTGACTTACATTATATACTTAGGTCCTGTTAATCCTGGTATAGGACATTTTCACCGTGAGAAAACCTTAATTTTCACGGGAAAACTCTTTTAACGCGGTTGAACCCGCAAGCGGCTAGCTAATCTTTTATATTTTTGATCACAAAAATCTGCAAAAATTTAGATAAAATTACTATTGAAAGAAATTGCTAAATTGTGTAGGTTAGTACGTAGTAGTAGATACCTATAGACAGAATAGTACCAATTTCAACATGCTTTGAAAACCTGGGAAAAGAAGCCCCATTTTATTCTATTGCTTCCAGTCAAGCAAAATGAATGAACAAACACAAAACTTTAAGTTTTCGCTCGTAGTGAATTGTAAAACCTGAACTCCGCGTTTTGCTTAACCTTTGTAGAGTGCAAGAGAATGGTCGCCATCATTTAGTCTAGCGAAGGACGTTCACTATATTTCACGAATATACTGCTAGTTCACCTTTTTACCCGACTGTCAAAGAAAGGTTATGTTTTTCGCGCGTAAGTATCTTGTGTGTATGTATTTTTCTATAATTCTTTATTACCTCGTATCTCTATCTCTAATTAGGAAATCGCTTGATTGGTCTCCAAGACCCAAGTGTTCTGAACGGGTGTGTGTGTGTGGCGGTTTTTTTGGCGTTAAATTCTCAGTTTCAATTATTTTTTTCGACTGAATCTATCGAGTAGGGTATCAAATCAAAGGTATAATATGACTTGATATATTTTTGTGATTTAACATATTATGTTAAAACTCAATTTAGAACTAAATGCAATGAATGCATTATAATATTTTATTTTATACAGTCGGATTTTTTGACCACTTTTTTAAAATACTTTTTACTTGAATTTTCATGTGAAACACGAACACGAACATTACAAAAGCTTACTAGTTTAGTGTAGAGCTAAATTTTACTACAATGTAGTACGTAGGTACGTATATCTGTCGCTATCTTTCCTTGTAATTTTCTATTAACATCTTAACTTGTGAATTGAAAGTCAGAGCAGTAGGTAAGTAACTATAATAATAATAATTATAGTCTACAAACTGAGATTAATAGCAATCTAACGCTTTTAATTTAGCCTAAGCTGTGAAAAGTGGGGTTGAGTGATGCAACGGTTCTCGGAGGTTGGAAATTAAAATTCTGACCCTTCTTAATTATGTGTTGAGGTTAGTTCACACCGCCAAGCGGCGCGTCGTGCACTTTTCGATAGCGTGGCACATTTTAGAAAATTTACTACGCTAAAAGATAGACTTTTTTTATTTGTTTTTCCTGGCTCCTGGTACAACGGTATAACGAGATGCATCTCTCTTCAAGCTGCTTGACCCGCACTGCCCGGCGTAAACTAATCGTGTGATACATTGCCCTCGATTCTGGCCGCCACATTCTTAACTAATTTTAAGATAGCGCTGTCACTTTCTTTACTTTGATATAAGAACAGGATAGCAAATAAACACACGTGTTTGACGTTCCTTATTTGACATAAGCTGCTTTAAAAATAAGAACCGAGCATAGAGCATGTTCCTTATTTCACGTTAAATAAGCAATCCAATGTCAAATTTAAGCAATTTATTGTCAGATTAGGAATGTCAAAGTCATGTGTTTATTTGCTATCCTGTTCTTATGTCAAATATAAGAAAGTGACAGCGCTACTCAGAATTAGAATTAGTAACTGGACGGCGTGAATCGAGGCCATTATAACAATTTGCACTAATTAAAAATATAAAAACCAATCAATCACTGTCACCAATATTTTATAGAAAAATCTTATTATTTTCAAATATTCTGTGGGCAACAGCCGTGCCGACCGAACAAAGAAAGAATTATTTTTTCCAAACGTCGGCAACTTATTTCAGTAGCGAACTTAGGGAGCGAACGTCAAATCAAATCGAAGCATCGAAATAACAAAGTAAGCGGGGAAGACGGAGCTTATTTATTTAGTTCTGTAAACAACTGTGCGTGTGCTGGACAGACGGGCGTTTCAAACGCCGCGTTTCATACGGTATTACCTTCGTGGTACAGTGGTCTGAACCGTGAGGTCTTGGATCCGGTCGTTATACGTTTTCAAACTATTTAAATTTAAGTGAGACACACTAAATTAGATTTAATAACGGGCACTCACTTCGGAATTTTAGTCGCGTAGGTACAGTAGGCTGCAAAATAGCATACCTAGGGCCACCGCAAACGGTTGAAGTTCTTACAAAAGTGTGAATTGATTTTAATAAAGTTGTCTCAGAATATTGTAGTTCTCGTTAAGACACATCCAAATCTTTAATTAACATTTCAATAACTACATAGATTTCGAAGAAAACTTCAATCGTTTGAGGTGGTACTAGGTATGCACTTCTGCAGCCCACTGTACTTCACGACATGTTTCGGGACATTCGGAGTCCCTTCCTCTGAGTACGTTATAAGTTTTATTCATATCGCGACGAATGACAATATATTAGTTTTTTCTTAGAATTAGAAATATTTGGGCACTAATTAAAAGATTTAAGCAGATCGATCTCAATGAGATTGGCTACCGTACCCGAACCAATAATTCTGTTGCCAGGTTTTTATTATTGTTACGGTAGGATTACCTCAAAGTCACTTAAAGTATTCCACTTGCTTCCTGCGGGATAGAAGTAAAAAAATAGCCCACGTGTCCTTTCAAATCATTCAGATCTGTCAAACCGTTACAGGATAAAAAGATACACACGAGTTTACGAACAAGCGTTTTTAATCCGGTCCGTCTACTCTTGACACAATAATAACATCAGTGAGGGATCAAAAACGGAACACTGATACGTAAGCCGTAGGTACTCCCTATTACGGGAACAAATACTGACTAATTTGGAGAACTGACTATGTTTACAGTGAAAATAAGAGAATATTATGAAAGCAAACGATCGACGTCGTCGGCTTTAGACACTGAGGGCGATGCGGCATTGCAAATGACACGTCAAGTCTCTGTATTTTCTATCATGAGAGGACAGAAAGAGTGTTCGTACTGAATTGCCCTCATACGTTGCTTTCGCGGTCATTCAACTAGTTAAGGCGTAACCCCACGGCAAATAAGAAGGTTGATTTTTAAATTGGCAACCATCGCCCGTAGTGCCGTAGAATATAGTTCAAATCAGCGCGCGCTACGGCGGCGTGGCGGTTACGTCCGTGGCCGCATCAAAAATGTGCGCAAAACGCACAGAAAAGCGAATTCCATAAAAACTTAGCCTCGGATTAAAAAATGCAATAATACGTTAGTATTTGTAAATCTGGCAAAACCAATTAATTTATTTACACACCTCTGCATTATTATATCAACATAATGTATCAAGGAACTTGCGTTTAAAGCAAGAAAATAATCCCAAGGGATTTAAAGTTGTATGGAAATCCTTAATAGCCCAAGGGTTATTATGTGATTTGAATTTGGAATGTCATGTGAACTACTAAGAAAATAATTTTCAGAAAAAAAAAATATGGCTGTGTGTGTATTAAAACTGTTGCCACACTCGCCTTCTGCGCCTCCCGGCGAGTGTAAAAAGGCTGTATGACTAGTTATCTGTATGTGCTCTTTGCTTTGTATAAAAAAAAGAAACTAAAAAAAAGAAAACGCGGTTTGATTTTGCAAAAGTTTTTCTCTCATTGATTATTACTTCCATTTCGTAAATTGTCGAGTGAAATTAATATTTTGACTCCAGAAGACATTGTGACTAGTATTTTATCGTATTTTGTTATTAATGTTGAATATGTTAAATACGATCAATTCGTTTTTTGGAAAAATACGTAGGTAGTGGATTGTGAACGTGAAGTGTAGTTCAGTGAGTGTGAATTGACTTTCGGATCTGTTGCTTCTGGTATGTTTTCAATATTTATTTATGTATCAATATTACATGATTAGGTATATTTCTGAGCTTTATTATCTTACAGACGCCTGCCACCGTCTAAGTAATCTGTGCAGTAGGTGTGTAAAATATAGTATGCTCCTCGGGAATAAATGTGTCTTCGCCTTGGGCAGACTTGAATCCCTCGCTACATTCAGGATTCTTGTCATAATTCCCTCGCTTCGCTCAGGAATTAAAGATTTAATTCCCTCGCTGCGCTCGGGAATTAATCCTAGAATCCTTCATTCCGCTCAGGATTCAATATGCTGCCCGTGACGTTAGACACTGCTTTATTCCCTCGTTGCCTAATATACTATTGTCAGTTAGTGATCATTATCATTAATCATTTACAATTCCGGTCAGGCTCTATGCCGCAGTTTTAAAACTCTCACAATAGGGTTTATTGGGTTAAATGATAGAAGAAGGAGCATTTTAGTTAGAATTAGAATATACAGTACTAATAATGAAACCTTTACCTCAGCGAACGTGCAACCATTATCGTCTCATATACCCCTTGTTGGAAGTAATTAAGTGCTATGAGCCCATTCATCTTCAAAGCTAGGGTTAGGTAGGTAGATAGGTATCTACTAGCACCCTTGTAAGTATATTTAGATGTAAGACACACGAATATTAACAATAAACATCTACACACGTGCCACCAGCTTAAGCCGCAGAACTTAGCAGACCACACAGATCTCAATCTTAAAACCAACCCCCGTAGCATGCAGCCGCGATAACCTTTTTATCACATCTATTTGTCAGATTGTATTGGAGTTTTACAGATAGATGGGATATATTCGTGGCGGCATGTTACGGTGGCTGTCTGCGGTTTTGCTCAGCAGCAATGCCGGCGGCAAAGTGTGTAGGAGACTTTCTGCGCAAACAGGAACTCAAAGGTCCATAAGACCCTTTATATGACTTTCAAATTAGATCATTTAAATACAGAGTGTTTATTCAGTGTGTCAGAAGGCCCCTAACAAAGCAAGGACTTGTTTCTTTTGGCAGGTACTTATTGGCATTAGAAGGACGATTATTCTGCCCAAAGGATAAAAGGAACATACATACATACATACATATAATCACGCCTTTGTCCCTAATGGGGTAGGCAGAGCGTAAACGACCCACACAAAGGTCGTTCCGCCACGTCTGACAAATTTTGAGGGTTATTCCAGATGGATCTGTATATTGCTATAGTGACAGGTTGTCAGCCCATCGCCTAAATTACAATACTAAAACCCTCATATCCCTTAGCTGATTTTTACAGCATGCTCGGGAGGAGACGCAGCTGGCACATTCTATGTTTTTCTATCACTCCCAGTCCAGCATGGAAGAAAAATAAAAGGAACAAAATATAAATTATCTTCTGCATGAATTCGCTCAATCTTTGACCCTGTCAAGAGTTTCAGATGACCTTCAAAAGAGGCAAGAGCAAACCCAGAGCAAGTAAAAATACATTTAAGTCAAAATGAAGAGATACCTACTGGCCACGATTCGGCGTAAACCAGATTTAGCTTTTAGCTAAAATCATTTTACGTCATGAGCGAACAGAAAAGGATGGGACTAAATTATAATTCTTTCACTTCGAACATTAATGGAGGATAGTATAGTAACGTAGAAATAAGTCGTGATGTGAACGGGTCCCGACTAAAATCCTTTGGAATTTTTGAACGAGTTTTGTGTGACAGGATTATAATACTCGTAAGTCCGTCTATATCTACTGCCATCATTTTCCGTTCGCTTAAGATGGAAAATTGCAGGTATGGTTTTATTTAATTTAAGTGTGTATGTTTTTGAATCGGCACCACTCCCTCTTTCGTTTCTTGGAGCGTTTTAAATTAACTAATGGATTTGAGGCTTACAGCCTAAATATTTTATGATTAAGTACATCTTAACAAGATTCTTCCTGGTAGGTTTACAACGGTCTTCACATCTGTGTAATTTTGATGGATTAATTGAAGATCAAATCAAACAAATTTTAAACTCTTTGTTATGTATTTAGTACAATGTTTAGTTTTCATTAAAATTAAGAGCTATATACCTACAGGAGTAAAAAGTACTACAAAGTACCAAACCCATAAAATTTAAAAATATTCCCCAAGGATTAAGTATAAGGTCAAAATTCGGAAGGTAAATTAATGGTGTCAAATAAATATGAGGGCTAAATTTTGATCATATTTTGACCTATATTCCTTCACATCACACACTAATATATAAGACAGCAGATTCTTTAACACACTGTTTAAAATTTTTGGCTCGCTATAAATAACTATTTTTGCTATGGTGTTATGTAATTAGTCGGTGGGCTGACAATCTATCTGTAGGCTAGGTACATACAGCAAATACACCTCTCCACCTCTCATTTAAAATCACCTACTTCATTGTTAGACAGACGTGGTGGAAAGAGGTTTTAGGTAAGCCGCTTACGTATTTTTTGTGAGTAGGTTCAATAAAACCTCATGTATTTTTATGTTTTCTAAAATAAATTATTAAAAAAAATCTTCCTACTCCGTCAGGGATCAAGGCGTACGTGACTGGTTGACGCAGAAATAAGAGATCATAATACGATATGTAAACAATGTAGGTAGGGTTTTTTGCAAAAATCGTCTGTGGGAGTATCACCCCCTTGCTTATTCCTGCCACCAAGCAGAAGTGTTCGCACTTCTGTGTTTCGGTTTGAAGGTCAAGGGAAATTACTGACACATGACTCTCAGTCGTACAAGGATCTTTTGGCGCTTGGGTGACATTGACAGGAGCTTTTTTTGGTCTCCGACACCCTCTAAAGAGGCTCTATAGAGGCTCTATAGAGGATGTCGGAGCTGTTTGGAAACAGACGCAAACTGATGGATGTGAAAAACCTGTAGCTTACTTCTCGAAAACGCTAAACGAAGCCCAAAACAAGCTCCTGTCAATGTCGCTGCTTGCTTAACCGTAATATAAATATTGCGTGTGACTCTATGCTTTCAAGATCAGCATGCACAAGAATGATAGGAATTCAGTGATCTCTTAGTTTTGCCGCGAAAAGCTGGGAATCAGGTGATGGCATGGCATGGCGTTGCTCGTTCGTTTCCTTTTCGTTCCCTCCTCCAGTCCTCTCCCGGCCTCCCGCTTGGGCGCACGTGTCGCACCCGGCAACTCCTGACGAATTACGAAACAACTGTTTTCAAATTTCGAACACGATATTTTTTTTTTTTTCGAACGCCATATTTTTACTTCTTTCAATAAAATGTAAAACTGATTAACCAGCCAATTGTCTTTATGCAAAATAGTTCCTTAATTGAATTTTTATTTAGAATTTAGTTTGTGAAGTGTTGTGCCGCAAAAATGTCTCAAAGAACGATTTTCGTCCTGTCCACGTTATTTGTGGTCTTTTTTGGAGGTAAGTTTATTAATATACTTATTAAAGATCGAGCAATAAGTATTACTTATGAACGTTACATAATTTCTTCTTTTTTCAGACTTGCTATTTTATTTAGTAGATAATTATGTTAACGGCAATGTGTATAATTCGGCATTGTATACAATGCCTAGTCAATTTATAGAATGCCTTAAACATCCAGGCAATGCATGAAATATTATTTATTTCACACTTGGCCATGGCATTGTATACAATGCCGAATGACCAGCTGGCAATGTGTTAATTAGACGAGAGCTAACCTAACCTATAACCAACCTTGCCAGCTGGTCATTCAGACATTGTATACAATGCACTATGGCCAAGTGCTGAAACATATAATAATATTTCATGCATTGCAGATGTTTCGGATTCTACAATTGACTATGCATTGTATATAATGCTTATATTATCCACATTGCCGGTGACAGATACATGCTTACAGTTTGATATTGTGCTTCAGACAAGTGACTATTTTATGAGTTTGTACCTATTTCAATTTAAAATTATTTGTCATTTACATTTCAAATGAAGACTTAGGTACTATAGGTACCTTCATGTACGATTTAAGCGTGATGAAATCCCACTCTACAATACGAAGCTCTAGTACCCTTAACATTAACAAAGGTTTAAAGGCCTCAATTAATATATAACATGGACCTTAATTTGCTTCGACCCTTAATTCTCAAAAGCCTCTTTTTGTTAATTGTTAAGTAAGAAAATTAACATCCGAAAATTACCAAGACGTACCTAACATATATAATTAGGTATGTAAGTTAAACCATGGACGAAAAAAACAAAGAGGACTTTATAACCTCCCTTACAAACTGCGTACACTGCTACTTAGCAGTGCCATCTATTGACATTAGCGAAATATTGTGTAAACTGAATATGTATTTTAATTCAGATGTTTTAAACAGCATTTCTCATAGTGTATTTCTACTTTAAAAATCTTAAAAGATAATTTGGTTCAAGTTGTTATTGATTTTTTTCATATTCATGACCTATACTAACAACGGACTCTTCGAGCAATATGCCTGCGCCATCTAGGTTTGCTCGCATTTTGACCTTTTTATCGAGTATCGAGGTACGCTCTCTAGTATGGCGGTTAGCAGTCCTCTAGAGTAGTTAGTCCATGGTTAAACTAAAACTAAACTTGAAAAGATACAGTAGGTAAGGACTTCCGACACAAAAAAAAGATTGAAATTAAGTAAAAACATAAAATTGAACCATATTTTCTTAAACAACATGGAATAACTACCACTTCCCTTTTTTTTCTCTATCTGTTTTCTACTGCAATTGCTGGTCGTTTTCTATCATCATCATCAGCTCATATACGTCCCCACCGAGGGGCACGAGCCTACCCTGGAATAGGATAGCCAATACGGATTGGTTGACTTCTCACACAACCTTTGAATTTCTTCGTACTTCGTAGGTGTATGCAGGTTTCATCACGATGTTTTTCTTCACCGTAAAAGCTCCGAATAAACGTACAAGCTCCGAAAAAAACATTGGTAAGTGGTGGGATTCGAACCACGACCCCTGCACAGGAGGTAGCGGCCCTATCCACTACACCATAGGGCTCATTTTCTTTACTTACGTACAAATATGTACAGCAGTTTGCTTTTTAAATTAATAATGAATATCTAAATAAAACTGATATTAGGTTAGTTTCATCCGATATTTATTTAGGACTTCCTATAGTTAATGTTATCAACTGTACGGGATGTTTAATCGAATTAACCTATATTTCAAGGGTTTTAGTGTATTATAATTTAAGCGATGGACTGACAACTTGTCACTACAGCAAAGCAAATATACCTTTATCTGAAATAACCCTCAAAAATCGGACGTGTCGGATTTTTTATGTGGGCTGTGATTTTCTGCCTACCCGATCAAGATAAAGGCGTGGTTGTATGCATACATGTATGCATGATGGAATATAATCAAGCTATGCGGTGACCTCCAGTCTCCAGTGTAAGGATAGTCACAAAGCCAAATGTCCCCCCTTGCATTACCTATCAAACAGCGTCTGCTGCTTGAAGATGCATATCGTTGTCCAACGAAGTGGCAGGCTGTACTGCGATCCGCGGAACTTGCGAGTTCTGTCAATGAAATGTCTATCTTACTGCATGGTAAATAAGTTTTTTATTGCATCACGTTCTTGAAAAGTGTGTGCCGCGTGGCGTCACGTTCAACGTCGCTTTCTGGTGTGAAATTAAAGTAAAGTAAGATACGAATACAGCTAGGAATAGCGTTTCCTAATGAGAATCTTCGTTACCTCTAGCTAGGAGGATAATTCATGGTCAATTCCATACCACCCCAAACAATATACCCCTTTTTTAACCTTCCA
This sequence comes from Scrobipalpa atriplicella, assembly GCA_029255725.1. Classification (NCBI taxonomy): domain Eukaryota; kingdom Metazoa; phylum Arthropoda; class Insecta; order Lepidoptera; family Gelechiidae; genus Scrobipalpa; species Scrobipalpa atriplicella. Next base: position 27,238 of record JARACY010003449.1, read on the forward strand.
TACTTTACGTTAAAGCATCTAGATAAATTCACATGGAGTAAACCAATTAAAAAGTTCTGTTTTGTCCTGCCGACAATTTTAATAATTACTAGGGGAATAATTAATTAAAACTGGTGTTGCTTGAACGTGTTATCAGACTTTTTAAAACATGAATTTATACTACTGGCAATTTGGAGTTGGTTTGTGAATAGGTGCGATATCCATTATTGTTTACCAAGGGAGCAATCAGCGAAAACAATGTTTTTCCTTGGTAAACAAATAATAAAATAGTTAAGTGCTTTGGCGTAATTTGTGGGTCGAATATTTATTTATTTAGCTGGGTTTTGCTAATTTCATTATTACTATTACTAAATAGCTATTATGCCGGCCTGGTAAAAAATGCAGTAGTGGTGCTTTAAGGCGTAACCCCACGGCGGTTAAGAAGGTTGATTTCAAGATATGCAACCATCGCCCGTAATGCCTTAGAATAAAATCAGCGCGCACTACGGCGTGCGGTTACGTCCGTGGCCGCTTTAAAATGTGCTTATAACTCACAAAAAACTAGTTCCATAAAAACTAAGCGTCGGATTAAAAAATGCTATGTACCAATTTCAGATAATCATAAAACGGATAATTTCCCGAAGGAACCGTGAAAGCGCTGCTAATAGTTAACAGAAGGAATATCAAATTTACTGATAAAAACAACTTTACTTATTTTTTTTAGCATATTTATTTATGAACTAGATTATTTTCAAATGTAGAAATTGTAGACCATGAACTAATTTCTTAGATGTATATTTTTTTAAGAATTTTCCATTGATTCGTTTAGGAGACATATATTTTTAAAAAAAAACAACCGTTTGCCTGAAGGATTCACCTTAAAGCTTTCTAATGCCTTTAAGCTTTTGAGTGAGATTGGAACATCCTAAACAAGACACAAGTGCAAAAAAAATTGACATGGTGGTCAGATTTATTTGGAGTTATGAATACCGGGGACATCGAACCAGAAACTGATAGGGGTTGCTCAGTCAACGAAACTGAACAATTTTTACCAGGAATTTCTTAAATTTTCTGAAAATAATCCTGGTGAAAGTTGTTCAGTTTTGATGACTGAGTAACCCCTATCGGTATCCGGTACTCTGACCCTCACACCCTTTATATAGGTATAAGAGTGTGTTTTTTATTGTCCAAAAAAATATAGGTATTTCACAAACTGGATTAATTAATTGGTAGGTAGTGTATTTTGTTTTGTAAGTGATAATTTTGATAAATAATTCTGTTTTATTAACCTTTATGCGTGTTACTGCGATAACAATATGCATAATGATAAACGATACTTTCGATAACTTTAACAAAATATTTTTATTGGCACAATCATTTATTACATGCTGGACTTAGGGCGATAAAAGATCAGAACTTTCCTATAGAAACCAAAACCATACATAGATACAATCACACCTTTATCCCTAATGGGGTTGGCACTAGGCAGAGCGTCAAAGACCCAAACAAAGGTCGTTTCGTCACGTCTAAAAAGTTTTGAGGGTCATTTTAGATAGATTAGATACGTATATTTCTATAGTGACAGGTTGTCAGCCCATCACCTAAATTACAACTTCGAATCGCTTGGACGGTTTTTACAGCAAGCTCGGGAGGAGATACAGCTGGATTTAAGCACATTCTATGTTTTTCTATCGCTCCCAGTCCAGCATGGAGGTATTATAACATGCTTTTAAATACTTTGGTATCGGAAATAAGAGATATTTTATACTTGTACAGCTGCCTTCTATCGCTACACCACAAAGCTCCAGTGCCAACATAGTTGTTCCCGTTTGAGATCTAGTTTGCAATTGAGATTATCCAGTGTAGGGGAAATCCTTTGCTCTCCTTCTCAGTGCTCGTATTTACTACTTTATTTATGAAACTGTGTTTTTTTTTCTATTTTACATTTAATTATACTTATGCGATTGTCGCTACTTGGTGAAACTCCATTATTGATACCTAGTGTTAATTTTTTTGAAACTTTTTTCACTTCATTTATTTACTCAACGGTTTCGCTTCAATAATTACATTCTCTTTGAAAGCATACGTCAAGTACTCGTGTTTTCATAAAAATTAACACCATACATTCAATGGGGGGTTTTAATTTGCTTGTTGCGGAGAAAATTCGCAGTTTCAAAATAGATGGCGTTGTGCGCGCCTCACATTTTGACAGGTCGTATAACGTTGTTTTGACGTGTTCATTTCACACAAGGTGACAAATAAGTTTTAGTGTAAAATTTATAGTTTAGAAAGGCTTTCTTAGTGCGGCTTTATTGAATAATGAACTACTATAGATAAGTAAAATACAGCTTTCGGAGATGTAAAAAGATTGATTTGATAAAATTTGAAAATATATAAAATAGTCAATAGACTTTTCCGTGAAAAGAAACGTTTTTTAGCCAGTTTCAACGCCCTCTGCAGGAACTCACAAGTATCGTCCTAAAAATTCCCATTACTTATACAAATGCCTTGAGCAGGGCAGAGCATCCAAGAGGTGATGTTGTGTTGTGGCTGACATATTAAACGGTTTAGTAAGGGTCTACTAAAAATAGGAAAGCATCACTTATCTTTACCTTCTTCTAAAATTAGAAAATACTCTAAAATAGGCTTAAGTTTGCTTACGCAATAAATGTGTCTAAACAACCTTGTTCTAAGATTATAATCGAGTAGGAAGCCATTAAACCCAAACCAAAACTCTCGTCGAGTTGTCTGAAAACTTCAGCAATTAGAGATTTCAAGATGGACTCCATTGACACAGTACAAGTAAATATAGCGGTATAACGTTTTCAATATTTTTAGGGTTCCGTACCTCAAAAGGAAAAAAGAAACCCTTATTTCTGTCAAGACCCTTTTCTCAGGAACGGGTGAAGGTATCAAGTTGAAATACTCAAAGCTAGGGTCCCTTGAAGCTGTATAAGAATCATTCTACTAAGTCCTCGCAATCAAAACCTAACCAAAAAAATTTAGTTTTTGGATTTTTCCTTTGATTGTGCTAGGAGATATAGCTTCTTGCCAAATTTCAAGATCCTAGGTCACCGGGAAGTACCCTATAGGTTTTGCCTTCCTCAAAATTCACATATATTGCCAATTGACAGTGCTTAGAGCTAGCTATTGAATTTATGGGTCATATTATAAACTTCATTTCATTCTGTGACGAATATTCATGAAGTTATAGCCCGTTGAAAAAAAGTGAGTCACTGTTTCCTCCTTAACCCCCTCATTTTAAATTCACCCCGTTAACAAAATAAAACAAGCAAATCATTCTCAATTTTTTTTGTTTTCATCTTTGAGTTTTTCACCTCGCAAAAAACAAAAATAAGCTAGTCATTGTGTTTACGAAATGTACAAAAAGTTTGCGTTGGGCGCCGACGTTCCTGACATTTCCGGTAAACATTGGAAAATGGGAGCAAAAAATGCGAGAATAAAATTAAAAAAGTTATTCCCATTTAATCCAACTCTTTAGTTCTAAACACCAACAAAAAACAGAAAAATTACAGACGTGAAAATCTGGTAAGTCAATGTTTACAAAATGTGCATTAGAGACAAGAGACGAGACATCATTAGCTACATATTAATATAATTATCGTACGATATCTGTCCACATATTTTGGTGACATAATATATACTATAGGTCCGTGTGCGGTCGATTGGAGAATAGTATGGAAAATATATCGTAAGATACTGTAATATGTGTGTATATAATATACAGAGTGCAAAAAAAAGTACTACGTTCCCTTAAACCACATGTACTACTGATTTAGACACGCGGTAGCGTGTCCAGCCAAGATATCGAGTGGGGTGTCATTAGATAGATCTTGTAAAATAAAGTAAAGGGTTCTTTAAATTTAAGTTTCCTCGATATGTATGTCTCGAGATATTTGCAATTAAAGCCGTCGTACTTGAAAAAGTAATTGATCAAAATATTACCTTATATTCATTATGTTACAGAAGAAGAGTTTAGAATTACTTTAATAAACCCTTGACTTGGCCCGCTTTTTTGATATCACAACTTTTTTGTGCAAACCATGCACCAAACTATCAAGAACTTGGCTTCTATTTTTACATTTATGTTTTTGGTGGGATATACCAAACAACTTTCCCAAAGCACAATTTTTTTAACTCGAGGAACGAGGAACGAGGAACGAGGAAAGGAACGCAGTACTTTTTTTTACACCCTGTATATTATAGCTACGTCTGTAACGGCCTTAAGTTTGTTTAGTTATCGACTGTATCTCAATGTGATGTCAGTTCCCTTTGGGGTAACTTAATTGCGATTAACCCTTTACAGCATACGAGTCCAAATATGACCATAATTTTTTTATCAGTTATTTTCACTCAGTAAAGGTAACTAAACAAATATAAATTATCAAAAATGGGTGGTCATATTTGGACTCGTATGCGTTAATGGTTTAATATAGAGCAAACCAACTGCAAATATAAATTGTATGATATAAACATGGCTGATCAGAATTTGGCTGATTTAAAGCGTTTTCCGGCTACTTGAACGCACTTTAACGTGCTGTAACTGTAAACCACTGTCATAGACCCCTGCGACCTGTACGTCTTTTTATAGCTGCTGAGAACTAACATCGTTACGTAAGGCCAATAAGTTTGAGAAACCCTGAAATTATGGATGGACGCTAATCTGAGATTCCGAGAACCACAAGTTTGCTACGCATAGGAACGAGAAACTAATTCGATCAATTAACCAGTCCAATTGATTGCCAACCGCTATGGGTAACGACCATTCATTCTTAGGGGAAGCAAATTTGGGAGTCAAATCAGTTTTATTACTGACCGAAATTTTTATGAAAATACAACATGTAACAGAAAGGGTATATGCATCGAGAATTGTGTGAATCTACCCATGATACTGAACAACTTTCCCTAAGGAACATAGGTCGAAATACGAAAAAACAAAATGGACTTCTAAATACGCTATCAGCTGATGCATTTTGTATGAAAGGTCACAATTTTTTTTTTTCGGTTTTTCAACCGATGTTTCTTAGGGAAAGTTGTTCAGTTTCATGGGTAGATTCACACATTTCACGATACATATACCCTTTCTGTTACACGTTGTATATTCGTGAACTAGCTTTTTGAAACGTTATTTAAGTGGGGAAAATTTATATGTATTCCTTCGTATAAATAAGTATATCAAATGAACGTGGGCTGCAGTATAATGGCAGTTTAATATATAGAATTTTTAATCAATGTCAAATTTCAAGATGGCGGCGTTAATTCCTTTTTTCACCACAGTAATTTCAAGCGTGGGCGTACTTGTGCTACTTACAGCTTTATAATGGCTGTTTTGCCACTAGACGGTACGGTAACGGCATGGCAACGGCACCGGCACCATAACGGTATCGTTACGATACCGTTACTCTGTTTTTCTACTAGGATGGTAACATCGTCGACGTTATCGTCCACCTAGTGTAGTATTATTATATTTTGTGACCTAGTTCCACTCTAATCTGAGCGTACACACACACACACGCGCGTATGCTACGTACGAATACAAAACACATGCAGTGTGGCTGGCCGGCGACGATACCGGTGCCTGGTAATCAATGCCGTGCCGTTTCCGTGACGTTGCCGTGCCAGTAAGTGGAAAAGCGTGCCATATAATATCATTGATTTTCATACATTTTCCCTTCCGTGATATCGTCGGCGATACCGTGCCGTTGCCGTTGCGATGGACATGCCGTCTAGTGGAAAAGTGCCGCCCAATGGCACAGGCAAAGATCAAAACTTCATAGTGGAGTAGAAAATCGGTATCACAATTATTTACTTTCTATTACACGGATAAGAACCTGTCACGACTACCATCTTTATCCAAGCGTTCAAATTCTGTTGATCTGTAAAACAAGAAAATAAATAAAAAAACTTCGATAACATCCAGAA
>JARACY010003450.1:0-33155 GCA_029255725.1 Scrobipalpa atriplicella
CCAGGAACGTGGGGCGCCAGCGGCAACTATGTTTATCATTCATAACTGTAGGTATTATGAATGAACATTTTATATTTATGTTTATGGAAGGAGAAATTTTGAAAGAATATAATCCCAGAGTGATGTGTTTATAACAAACTCACGCATCATTACGCCTCTGAGAAACCCGGGAACCGTGAAACACGCTAAATAACTTGGTTCATCTGGTATTGAGACAGAGGTGCAAAAAATTCAATTCCTAAAAATGCTTTATTCATTCCTTGATCGGGTTAGCCCCACAGAAAAAAAATTATATTGGGGAAAAAGAGAAATTGTAGAAGAAAGAAACAGAAATACCTACGCTGGTTACATTTCCTTAATACCGGGTGTAAGGGACAGCGTCCCACAAACTGATAGGGGTTGCTCAGTCAACGATACTGAACACATATCACCAGGTTTTTTTTTCAGGAAATTAAAAAAATTCCTAGTGGTACTTGTTCAGTATCGTTGACTGAGCAACCCCTATCAGTTTGCGGGATGCTGTCCCTTACACCCCGTATATCTATAGTTACCTACCGACTTTTGATTATACCACCGGGTGTAAGGGACAGCATTTCCTGAAAGAATTTCCTGGGGAAAGTTGTTCAGTTTCGTTGACAGAGCAATCCCTATTAGTTCATTCATTTATTAATTGCTTTCATGGTTTTTGGCTGTCCCTTACACCCGTATATTAAATGCAAATACCTACATTACTATGAAACTTAGGTAGGTAAGCACGAGTACCTACTTAAATATCTCATTTAATTTTCACAATTTAGCGAAACTTTGTGAAGAAACTTCATTGAACAAAGCAGCAACTAGACCTTTGTGTAAAATTCTACCTTACGTTTAGAACTTCACCGAGTTACAAAGCATTCAAACAGTAAATAATGTTCCGCTGTTTCATAACATATTCACTGGAAACTGGAAATTAACCAGAAACAGGGTAACATTGAAATACCACTGGAATAATTTCGCACTGTTTTGAACAGACGTACAAAGTTATTTGTGGACAATTTAAACAATCTCGGATTTCGGAATGTGAACGTTATACCGTATCTACGGAAATAGCGAGAAAATTATGCGCACATTAAATAAGAATGATCGAAATAATATTTGTCTGTAGTCAAACAGAATGGTAAAAAATCTTAACATCTCTGTTTTTTTTCTGTACGAATCGCAAGGTAGAGAATAGAGAAGATACAGGTTTAGAAATTTTAATCTAAAAGTTTTCGCTGTAACTTTTATGTTTAACTATTATTTATCTTTATATTAAAAAAAAATTGCAAAAGAATACAAAGAAAATGTTGACTGCAATGCAACCACTATTCTAACATGAAGAAAATCTAAATAATAAATCAGATGGAACATGTAAAATGGATGAACACTTTTATACAAGAGACACCAATATTTTTTCTAATAACTGAAGTAAAATATTCAAAAACTAATCTAATATTAATGGTATGTCTTGAGGACAATATTGGGAACTTGACAGATGGTATAAAATAACCTACGATTAGGATTTCTTTGACCCTCTGTCCCTTTTGTCCTAAATAACCTTTGTAGGAAAGGTCGATTTGGCGAATTCTTTATCTTAAATATGCATCAGTCCTTAAGTCTCGGGTAAAGAAAAAAGTTATGATGCAAAATATCTGGTTTATGTTAGTAGAATCAATATTGAGTTTTCATTTCTCGTTCAAAAATCACGGCTTTATACCTTGCGGGGAAGGCAGAGTATCAACAGCAATTTCGCGACGACGTTTGAAATAATTCGAGGGGTATTTCACATAGGTTTGTGTTTCGCTACACCGAAACTATCGAGTCCTTCTTCGATTTTACAGTATAGTTACTTGGGAAACGTTGCAGCTGGTAGGTGCATTCTATGCTTTTTATCGCTCTTAATCAAGTATGGAAGTTAGCAACGTAAATAACCACTAATATCGTATGTACTATACAACAGTCACGTTCTAACATTTAGCGAGGTGAATTCGCGATGTGATGCGAATATGTCAAGTTGTGACGGAATATTTATTGCGAAATTGTAAACACTATGGACTGCTGTTTTAGTCTTGACCTTGTGCTTCTCATCCGGAGGTCGTGAGTTCAAATCCCGTGGACCCCGCGGTAATGGTAGTCAATGAGGTCAATTCGGCGTTACAAATGACATGACTTAACTGAATATACCTAAGTCTAAACCTGTCATTTCTTATCATGAACCGAGAGAACAGAAAGGGACTTTAGCCAATTCGTGTTCTTACTGAATCGCCCTCTAAACGATCTCATCTATCGTAACAAACAAACAACTCAATCTATTAGTTAAGGTATCATTCTTCTTCGTATACTTGCTAATTATTTATTCTATAATCAAGATTAAAGGTACATATCTAGAACAATAAGTCGTAAACCCAAAATAAATGGTCAGCAATATAAGTAGGACTGCAGACAGAATGACCTATTGAAACCACCTTAATAAGAAGATAGACTCTTTGACCGCTCGCCGTATTGGACAGCTAAAGTTGAACTATCGACGGAAGTTAGTTTCGCTTTCCATGACCCAATTGCCTTGGTTAAAGACCTGTCAGCGACAAAGAACGTAGCAAGTTTGATTCTACTAAGTACTTAAATTGAAACACAAAATTGAAACAAATCATTCTGAATAATTGTTTAAAAGATAAGCAATTTTCAATCGTGTTATTCATTTTATAGATGCTGATGAAAATCAAACATAATTTTTTGCGTAAAATAATAGACTACGAGACTAATTGTTAGCTCCTGTCCAACTTCAATTTTACTAAGCAGATAGTGACAGTCTAATCTACCTATAGAAAGACGCTAGACGAATTTAAAAAAATATTTTGAACAGTGTGGTGTGTGAGATGCACTATCCCGCATTCTACATTTTCTGTCCTGTAGCCAAAGGTTGCCTGGTAGAAATTGCTACCTTAGCAATAACGCCGCCTACATTGTACTCTTTTGTGTTGTGTTTGTTGTTTATGTTACTTGTTTTTGGTACAATAAAGAATATGTATTGTATTGTATAAATTAAATTGGAAACAATTCGTGTGAAGAGTTTAAGGGCCTACCCAATGAGGTGTTTCGGTATTACCATTTCCTCTGGAGCCTGTAATAAGTGCTAATTATCAATTTGGGTTTCATCGTCTTCCGTAGTTTAGCGCTTGATAAAAACTTCCGCCTATTAACGCGTTTTCCATCGTTAATGTGCAAGTTCGTTAAGGTTTTAGAGGTTCTTGATCTTTCGGGGTTTATTAAACTTTTGAATTTTGAAGATAAATTGGTGTCGAATCCGGTTACATTTAATAATAATTTTAATTTAGCCTTATTCTTCCTCTGTGCATATGAGTAAGGACAATGCAGGTTGATTCATCTAATGGTTTAAAAAGAATTGCCTATGAATCCGTGCTTCAGAGGGCACGTAATGCCGTCGCCGGCCCTGTTTGCTATCTTTGTCACTATCACCGACCGACAACCGAGAAATGTTCCCTATAATACCCGTCGAGACATGAAATATCGCGATATTTGCAATAAATTCCTCCGCACACATGATCACGAGTAGGTATTCACGAGCGATTTCATCATTAGATCATAACATGTCGATATGCAATGAGATATTTACGATACGACCCGGCACTAAATACCTCGTCACAAGGCAAGTGTCTATCTACCAGGATATCATACATAGATATAGTCACGCCTGTATCCCTTACGGGGAAGCAGAGCGTCAATGTTTTTTTCATGTTTTTTTTTCGGAATGGGTTTGCTCTTGACTCTAGACACTAGGTTAGGGATGACCGTGACAGAGTCGACGATGGAGCGAGCAAACCCAGAGGATGCCTGCATTCTCACGCACCGACGGAACACAGCAAGCTGTTTGGCGCAATGATCTCTTTAAAGGGCGTTTTCGCTAAGTCTAACAAGTATGCCCGGGATAAGAAGCAGCTGGAACATTCTATGTTTTATTGAGAATAGATCTTGATTCCGCAAGTATATGAGGCAAAAGGAAAGGTGATTTGCAAGATGTGACAAATAGGGAAATAGGCAATTAGGCACATTAAATATAGGTCTAAAAGTTTCAACCAACCTTACCAGAACAATTTTGGCACATAAAGTTAGGATTAAAAGAAATTCTATCGCACAGCAATTCGGTGGACAACCAGCTTTTGTCGTGATCATGAATGTCGTCACATCACCTTTCATAGCGGTGCTAATATCACAACAATATTGTTTTGGCTATATCGTAAACTGTAGAAAATATATTCCGTCCTTTTACGATTTTATTACAGCGAAAGTAATAGGTCTAATTAACATTAAGCTTTAGAAAGTGGCATTCATAATTAAACCCATTAAGAATATTATTGGCTACTATAAATTTTAGTGCTCAAAATACGACAAATTAGACTTATTCCTAAATATACCTTAAAAAATAACTTATTTACGTAATATTCCGTGCAATAATAGTCCAATCAAATAAGTATACACTCTCGAATCATGGTCACCTCGTCACAGTCACGTCTCTTAACACGTGCAGTTCACATCACACTCTCATCGTATGAAGATATTAAGTATCCTCACCGCAGTCAATAATACACATTATACTATTCCACCGTCCTTTGCTGGACATGGACATGAGCATGACATGGTCACAATGTAGGTACCTACAATAGCGCGGTCATAGCCATTATTGGGATCACATTGTAGGTAATACTGGCAGGTTTAAAGGCGCAATGCGAGTTGTAAGTGTTGCATTCAGTGGAAATTTACTGGAATGGCTTAGTTGAGCCCATATTCATTCAAAATTGTTTTATTTGCGATGGGTTCAACACTAGTCCAAGCTAGATTTGAACAAGACGGATTGGACTATGGGCACAGAATTAATATAGTACTACCTACGGGGCAAAAACACCCAGAACCCTAACTGACTAACTTACATGGCCACACAGCGACAAACCATGGCGAACAGATTGACAACGAAAGGAGTGAACACTAATTCTAACCAACAATATTTACACAGAATTCAAAACCGATCCTATATTCGAATCCAGTAACAAATACCTAAGCAATAGTTAGATAAAAGAGAGATGAGATGGCAGTTGCATATAGATAACCCAGAGATCATTGACTGCTAAATAAGAAAGGTTAGCAGATCAAGACCATCACAATACAATACAGTTTTCAGATCACGTGTTGATGCATACAAACAGACAACAAACGTGTTATTAGCAGCAGCAGGAAGATACTGAGAACCGGCTTTTGTTGAGATGAAAGATAATAGCGTATTTTTATCTTTTCTCATTTCCGCCAATTGATTCGCATAACTAAAATGAAGTTGTGTTGACAAGGACTATCATATCATGCTAGACTGAAAGAGATTAAACATAGAATGAGCCAGCTGATTCTCTTTCAATGAACTTCGTAAAAGCCAGTAAAGAGACACATTTTGGTTTATTGCAATTTTCTGAGTCGACACTTACTTTTTGTTTCAGGTATACTAAAAATCTTCTTCAAAACTGTTTGAACAATACTATTCTTATTGGGCTGTTGCACAATGTCTAGCCCGTAAGGGACATAGGCATGTTTATGTAAAAAGATGAAGACGGTTCAATAATACGATAGATTGTTTGATTCCATGATGCTATGTTCAAAAGTACAATATGCCTATCACTTCTCACGCACTTACGTAAATAAAATACCTACCTTCTCAGCCTAATTATCATAATGTAATGTATTAACCTTGTAGGTAAGTGTTTTCCTTCACAATGTCAGGTTAGATAAAATTGTATTAAAATGAAAGATAGAATGAGTGCACATTATGTCCTCTGAAATGCTGTTTGTTCGACATTTAGGAGATAAAAAGGTTGATAGCAGTGTTTGCAGGAAGATGCAATCATGTATATAGCTGAACGCTGCTTCCTGTATTATTTTGTTGTTTGCTGTAGATTATTTTAAGTGCCATGTATTTTTTTATACACTACGCTTGTAGGATATGAGATTTCCCCCAATCGCGGGTTATCTGCCAAGATTTGCTATGAGCAGATAGAGGAAATCCTAAAAGATGTTGAAGGGTTGGTGCTATCTGGCACATCCCCCATAGAATTGACGATCGATCCAATCGGAAGGTTCTAGAGTGACGACCACGGGTCGGAATATTTAGATTACGAGAGCCTCCTACAAAGTGGACCAATGTGCGATCAGCCAATGCATGCAGTTTCCCCATATTGTGGTCTATGGAATATGGATAAGCTTGGAAAATGTTAATGTCCAGTTGTTGAGGTCCTACTGCTGCCTATGAAAAATATCATGTGTATTTTTAAATGTGAATGTATTATCAATTGAACTCAGAATTTGTCATAGAAATTAAAATTAAAACAGATCTACATATCTTTGAATGTGTGTCAATCACATCAATCATATCAAATTAGATATAAAACGGATACCTATTTAATTTAAGTAAGTAGGACATCAGCTAAGAATTTCATAGTGAGATGTTCTAGTTAATACATTTTTATTGCACATTACATAAAACAAAACACAGCATGTATCTATGTAGCTAAAACACTTTGAAACAGATTAATATTGTTAATGAGTAATTCAGTAATTCAAATGGTATAAAGTGTATTATTTAATTAAAGATTATAATATTGAGTATTTTGTTTGGTAAATAATACAATAACAGGTCCTAAAAATACATGTAACATTCTTTTATTATTATTATCAAAGTAACATTACCTAATCATATTTTCCTTATACCACTGTTATAAAACCCTAAATAAAGAAGTTTAATATAAAATACTAAAGAGTTATAATAAAAACCAAAAATAACAATATTATTTATTTTATGTGTAGGTGTAGGTAGGCTTATTCAAATTAGAGAAGATAGGTAAAATATCACCAACATTTTTTTTTTTAAATTGAATCAGGAAGTTGTTGCATTTATTCACTACAAACAAATAAACTAAAAAAATCCTCTTTAATAATATATAGGAAGAGATATCATTATAATTCAATTAATATAGTTAAACAAACAAATAGGTAGGTATATGACATGTATGTGACCTCATTTACTTCCTCATGATGAGTAGACATCAACAGACATGGCTTTGAGGAAACAAACACAGTGGATGGACATGTTTACCATAAGAATGCAGTCCAGTTTCCTGCAGCTCAGTTAACCAGTATAATAATATATATACAGGTCAAAATTACCACTTCAGAAAATTTGTATTGTATGGGGATGCCAAAAGGTTTTTATTTTAAACTACTAGGAAGATTTTCTTTGTAAATGTTGTTGAATTTAGATAACTGAGCAACCCCTTTCAGTTTGCAGGACACCATTCCTTACACCCTATATGTATGTGCAGTCAAACTGACAATAAACCATGTAAGATATAGATAAAAATAAAAAAGGGTAAGTAATGGAGCTGTAAAAATAAATTCATAGTTTTCCCAGGAGTTAAAATTGAATTAAGTCTTTTGTAAATGTTTGTTTACTTACTTCTTTGTACTAATTACAGCACTTGATATTTACAAGGCATGAGGGCAGTAAGGGAAATGAATGCATTGACCTTGCTCATAAGAAGCAACTTTCAAACTACATGCACGGCCAACACAGTATTGCTTTAATGGTATGGTTTAAGTGTATTGTGATTTAAAAAAGAAAAACCTGTAATGTATCTTTCTTTGAAGGCAGTCATGGGTACCCATGATAAATTGTAATTTTAGAGCTGTGAATGACCTTACAAAGTCCAAAATAACACCAGAAAGTGAAATCTAATAAGAACAAGCCAGAGTTTTGCCAAGAATATCATCATGACTGTCGATTTTTCCACAAAATTACTCGCGGCATCTTTGCACAGTACAATGTAGTGTTTGTGTAAAATTCAGTAAACACGAAGGTTTCACAAAAACATCGAATTCTTCGAATAACTTCTACACATCAGCTGTGTTTCTATTGACAAAATGTCACGCGCAGTCGTTAGAGGTGCGAATAGAAGATTTTATGTCAATACTCACGGCCATCACCATCTCGAAGGTGTACTTGTGGACCCTCACGGGAGAAACGTAGTCCTGCACCATGATGAGGAAATCACTGCAGACAGTTCAACAAAACTAACAATTTAATTATTTCACTAGTTCCATTAGCACTGAAACCTTGCAAAACTCATGGTGCCAAACACAAAACTTGTATTCCAAAGAGAATTATGTTCCTTTCACTAAATAAATCCTAGCACAAGCACAACAAACGTATCGTGAACTTGAAGTTTATCCATAAACAAAATGGATCAAAATGCTCGAACCTGTCTCTCGACTGAAGTGAGCTGCGACCAGGCCGCAGCGGCAGGGCAGCGGTCTGCGAAAATTGACAGACATTCCAAGATGTTGCCATAATAAAAAAATATTTTAAAAAAATAATTTTGGGTTTGATTTCTAGGTATTTCAGCCATTAAAATAATTTCATATTTTTGGATTTTATGTACCTTCCTATTTTTTTTACAACCTCTTTTTGAAATATCACCCACCCACCGCACCACCGCACTGTGTTTAAGGGTTAAGTGATAGAAAATAAGGAAAGGAGACTCTTCACTTCAGTCAACTCTGAAAAAAATTTCTGAACGATTCTAAAAAGTTGCCAACATCAAAAAAATCAGAACATCTAAAACTCGACATTGAGCGAAAAAAGAAGTAAATCGATGCAACTTCCACGTTTTGGGTCCTAAAATTGAGAAAAGTGTCTAGAAATCAATTAGTAGAGTTAAATCGTTTCAAGATTTTGAATAAAATATAAAAATAACCTCTGAAATCCTTTTCCGCAGAATCCACGTTGCTTGCAGCCAACTTCAAGACAGTGAGTAAGCGAGCCTTGACGGAGCGCGAATGTCGCTTTCTTCCATCATTTGAAGAGTATTTTTTGATCGTTGACCAATAAAACCGAAGCAAAATTCTGGCAAAATTGTGCGCGTTCGTGCCCGATGTCTAGTGCTGAAGTCGCCGATAATTCCGTTGACCCCCCGGCGAAGAAGCGGAAGCTAAACACATCAGAAGCCCGTTCCAAATCCTCTGTAATGGCGAACAATGGAACGCGTGTGGAGGATGAAATCGACGAGAGCCTGTACTCTCGGCAGCTGTACGTGCTGGGGCACGACGCGATGCGGCGGATGGCCAACTCGGACGTGCTGGTCTCGGGGCTCGGTGGGCTCGGCGTCGAGGTGGCCAAGAACGTGATCCTGGGCGGCGTCAAGTCCGTCACTCTGCACGACGAGAGGACGTGCACGGTCGCCGACTTATCTTCCCAGTTCTACTTATCTGAAAGTTCCATCGGTCAGAACCGCGCGCTGGCCTCGTGCGAGCAGCTGTCGGAACTGAACCACTATGTGCCGACGACGGCGTATACTGGTCCGCTGAACGAGGACTTCCTGCGCAAGTTTAGCGTGGTGGTGCTGACGGGCGCGTCGTGGGCTGAGCAGGAGCGCATCGCCGCCATCACGCACTCTAACAACATCGCGCTCATTATCGCACAGACAAGAGGCTTATTCTCCCAAGTATTCTGCGACTTCGGGCCTGAGTTCACCGTGGTAGACGTAACTGGAGAGAACCCTGTTTCTGCCATGATTGCAGACATTTCACATGAGTATGAGGCTGTTGTCACATGTTTGGATGATACCCGCCACGGGTTAGAAGATGGTGACTTTGTCACATTCAGTGAGGTGAGTTTTAGTTAATCATCTTCAGTTTATAATTATGATTCAGTCTTATTGCACAATATAATAGTAAACATAATCGGCCCACAGCAACAACCATAAAATCATCTATCTAGAACATGTAGGTATTCAATTCAATATGAGTAGGTAAGATAAAAATAACTTGTTACCCTCCTTGGTAAGTAAGTATCTTACTTGATCATGAGACAACTCCCATGTCTTTTCTCCTCATGATATCATATTTTCTGATTTTATAAAATAGCCAATCAACAAGTAGAAACAGTCATAATTTTCGTATCAGTTTTATAGATATAGCATTGTCATTGTACAGTAGGTATAAAATTGTCTTATTTAAGCACTTGTAATTTTACATTATAATCCTGTCAGAGCTTGATTTAACATACATTCCAGTAAGATTCAGCAGCAATGTGCCTTGAATTAATTGAACTGGCCTATTTTGGAAACTTAAAAAAGGGTGCATTGATCAAAATTAACAATATTTTCCTTACATTTTGCACACAATCAATTTTATAATTGAAATCATACAAACAACATCTATAAAAAACATCTGTACTACTATTCCAACTGCTTCGATCAAGGAAATAACATACTAAGCAGGTTAACTAGTAATTATTAAGTACAAGGTTGTTATTGTGCTGTATAAAACTAGTTGCTAGTACTTTTTAAAGATATCACTCGATATGTTGTTCTACTATAGAGTTCCATTATTTTAAGAGTGGGTTAGCTCTTTAAAAAACTGTTCAACTTCCCAGTATATTTTGTAGCTGTTATAATTATAACCCAATATTTCATGCTTTTCACTATTATGATAAGGCATGAAATTAACACATAAATTCATACATTATTAAATTTTTACTATCATCAGAGTTGAAACCTGACCTGAACCAAGGGTAAAATAATAATTTGATCTTAAGCTGACTTCCAAGAGGTGCAATCTCCATAAATTCACATTTAATCATGTCATTCAGGCATCATCCACTTACTGCCTGTCAATGACCTTATGATTCATGTATGAAAACGTAAACATCTTATTGTCTCTCTTTATGAGAATGGACATTGAGATTTTTTTATGGCTTATAGGTTGTTGACTTTGCAAATAAGATATCTTTTATGCTCTATTGATTAAAGATAAACAGGAGTAAAGATAGAATTACTTTCTTTATGATAATTATATTAGTTATTTAGGGTTCATCCATACCATAGCAACAATAAGAGATTTTCACAATATGTATAGTCAGCTTCTTCTTTTATTTACTAGCTTATAAATGTTACAAATAGCTATCTGAATTCAAATAAAAGACACCAGTCAGTACCTTCATTGATACTTTTTCACCATTCCTCCATATTTTTGTCACCTCTTTCTAAGTAATTTTGTATCTTCCATTAAATTGTTTTTTCCTCTCCCCCCAGATCCAAGGCATGACAGAGCTGAACGGATGCGAGCCTCGCAAGATCAAAGTCCTGGGCCCTTACACCTTCAGCATCGGAGACACAACCGGCTTCACCAAATACATCCGCGGAGGCATTGTCACCCAAGTGAAAATGCCCAAGAAACTCAGCTTCAAACCTTTGAAGGAATCATACAAGCAACCAGAATTTGTAGTCACAGACTTTGGAAAATTCGACTACCCGCAACAATTACACATTGCATTCGCAGCTCTTCATAAATATGAGTCTGGTGAAGGTAGTCTGCCCAAGCCCTGGAGTCAGACTGACACGGCCAAGTTCATGGATTACGTGAAACAGGTGGTGGAAGACTGGACTATCAAGAATGGTGAAATGGAAGTTAATTCAGAACTGTTGGAGACCTTCTGCAAGGTTAGTTGTTTTTTAGCACTTTTCAGGTTAGACGGGACTACAGCAACGCGACAACTTCATATAGTACATTTTGCAACTTTGCTGCATTATCGCGCAGTGCTGCAGTATTGGTATATCTCATTCATTTTCATACTAAATATCTTGTGTCGTCATCGTAGTGTGATCTAACCTTTATGCTAGCTAGTTAGTACATTTTACTTTTTATGAAGAGTAAGTATGCCTTTTGACATGGTAAGAATAATAATTCTAGCTGCTTAGTTGTATCAATAATCTAAAAAGTAATCTTATTTCTTGGTCTGTTACTAAAACTAGATATCAACTTTAGTCAAGACTAGTAAGTACCTACAAGTTTCTTGAACCATTCCTTATCTTGTAGAGTTGTAACTGTACTATACATATTCAGACTTTGCAGGAAGCCTTTCTAGTTCCACTTGTAAATTATAATGTGATTATTATGTATGAGTTAATCATTGAATGTGACTCTTGCATAAAGTAATATGAAATAGGATTTTAAAATCTTATTCATTTTTAACAGAAAACAAACAGGTACAGAAGAAACACTGAAGAAATTGTAACAAAATCTAGCTTTTTGCATGCCTAAATATTAGGCCGCAATAATGTAATGCGTAATCATAATTATTATAATTAATCATCACGAAAATGCACCGAGAATGTACCCCGTATTTCCTATCCCGTCCTTACTTGCCCTGTGTAAACGGGATTACGAATCAAAATTTAAAAAAACTCAATGAAACCCCGCCGGTATATTTCTTCAACAACAACTATAATTTTTTTAAACCCTCTTCCATAAAAGTTTAATTTAGGTCGGCCATAATTACCTGCCACTGCCGCATCAGGTCACGCGGCACGACATGCAAATCAATACCAGTATAGCTATTGACGTCTCTGTTTCTACCACTGAGTCATATTACCTTGGTTTTTATTGATACTACTGCAACCACCTGCAAGTACTGATCATTGCCCATCTGACATCATGAAATTGATCCTAAGAAGAATGAATTTTAGTTACTTCTGTGTGTTCTGATAAGGATCAGACTGTTATTAGCATGCAATGTACCAACCAAACAAACTTACTTTAAACAACAACTTTCTTCAGCCTTCCGAAGCCCGGTATCATCTGGTCAGACAATCGGATGATTCAACCTGCATTGTCCTAAGTCCTAACCAAACAGGAACTCACAAAATGATTAAAAATATAAACATTGTGCTGCCTTAGTGGGAAGCGAACCCACGATCAAGAGCCCAAAGCTAAGACACTATACCACGAAGGCAGTTGGAGTCTCCATGAAACTTCTCGTCGTGCTATGATTGTCATGGGGCGTAACTTGTGTTCGACGTAACTGTGACGTCACTGAACGGCGTAACTGTAGCAATCTTAAACGCTCATATAACTCCGATGTTGTATCAACAACTCATTTAAGATGCCTTTTATTATAAAAACTATTCAAAGCTTTATACGTAACGGCATGTAGGGTGGTATGAGATCTTATTCCTAACGTAGTCTGGCGATAAACAGATTGCTTGTGGTTGTGCCAGTAGAAATGTCAATGCATTTTAAACCCGTGGGTTAGCTCGCTCCATCTTCGACTCAGCCGTAATAAGGACGCGATAGCCGTATTGTATGGGAGTTTAACAGATAGATGTGATATATTCGTAATCGCGCGGTGGCATGCTACAGGGGCTGGTCTATACAGGGTGTAAGGGACAGGGTTGAGAGAAATCCATCGCTGTTTTTATATTCCTTCACCTCAGATTTGGAAACAACCTCATGGCAATCAATTTTAACAATACAAAGAAATAATCGTGAACGGTCACCACTTTTGGCGCGAACGTAAAAATCTAATCAAACAACGGAAAGTAAACCAGTTTAAAATAATCTCCCTTGGGAAATTTGCCAAGAGGCAAATTCAATAAATTGGCAAAAGCAATTAAATTTTGTTAGGATATAAAATACGTTTCGAGCATAATGCGAACTTGGTGATACTAGCGGAAATTTGGGGACCATTTATTATATTTTAACAGAGTTATTCTTTTGAACCTGTACTAATGTTATATCACGTAAAATTTTACCCCAAAACATTTCACAGGTATCCGCCGGCGACCTCAACCCGATGAACGCAGCCATCGGCGGTGTAGTAGCCCAGGAAGTCATGAAAGCCTGTTCAGGGAAATTCCACCCGATCATGCAGTGGCTATACCTGGACGCCGTGGAGTGTCTGCCCAAGGACCGCAGCAACTTGAATGAGGAGAACTGCAAACCGGTGGGGTCCAGATACGACGGGCAGCTGGCTGTGTTCGGAAACCACTTCCAGAAGCGACTCGGCGAGCTCAAATACTTTATTGTTGGTGAGTTCTTGCTTTAGGTGTCTTCTGGTCGTGTGGGTTTCGAGTCGATCGACCCGATGAACCCTTGTATCAAGAGTTTTTAACATACATACATACATACATACATACATATAATCACGCCTTTATCCCTAATGGGGTAGGCAGAGCAAAAACGACCTAAACATAGGTCGTTCCGCCACGTCTGACAAGTTTTGAGGGTTAATACAGATGATGATTATGTATATTGCTATAGTGACGGGTTGTCAGCCCATCGCCTAAATTGCAATACACTGAAACCCTCGATTCCCTTAGCTGATTTTTACAGCATGCACGGGAGGAGATGCAGCTGGCACATTCTATGTTTTTCTATCGCTCCCAGTCCAGCATGGAAGTAGAGTTTTTAAACCGCCTAATAGTACAGTTAATAGGCCTCTGACGTGGTTTGTTTAATGGCCGGGCGGGACCGACAGTTTAACGGCCTCTCCGAATCACGAAGCTTTTTTCTTACAGACAATCAGGTGATTCAACCTGTCTTACAAAATGATAAATTGACAAACATGTATTTCCATAAAGTTTGACTTCCGGATCGGAAGCCCAAGGCTCAGACCGTTGGACCATGGAGGCAGTTGCTTTTGATCGAAGTAGGTAGACTGTAAATAATGAAAAACTTAGATTTAAATGTTGAAAGTGGTGTTTATTTTATATATTACAAGTTTTATTCAAAATTCCAAGTAAATTGCGTGATATTGATAAAATTTTAGATAACTTGAAGGGTATACTGATACTATTCATAACAATAGATTAGAGATTAGATTTATTTAGAGAAGTGAATGAACTCGTTACTGTAATCAGTAAAAATTAGTAATAAAATTAGCCAATTTGATCTCACTTCTAGGCAAAGGCCTTCCTGCGTTTCTCAATTCGATGGCTACAATAACTACTACCTACTGTTTTACATGGCCCACTTTTTATAGATTTTTTCCCATGGGAAAATTCATTAGTCATTCATTATGTCTGATCTGAAGAAGCCCTCATGTATCGTTCTTACTCCCCCAGGCGCTGGCGCCATCGGCTGCGAGCTGCTGAAGAACTTCGCGATGATCGGAGTGAGCGCGGACGGCGGCGAGCTCACCGTCACCGACATGGACCTCATCGAGAAGTCCAACCTGAACAGACAGTTCCTGTTCCGCCCGCATGACGTGCAGAAGCCGAAGTCCAGCACTGCTGCCAGGGTGAGGGATATGCCATAATGTGAAATCTCGCGATATTACAACATGATCGGTGAAGTGATATATCGCATTCCCTTCGTTCACGTCATATCAAGAATATCTTTAAAAATTGTTTATGTAATTTGGATTCAACACTAGTAATTTTACATGCATACAAGTATATTGTAAGCATTAATTTCATATTTTTTTCAGGTGATCAAACGCATGAACCCAGCTATGAACATAGTAGCGCAAGAGAACCGCGTCTGCCCGGAGACTGAAGCTGTGTACGACGACGCCTTCTTCGAGAAGTTGGACGGAGTAGCCAATGCTCTGGACAACGTTGATGCCAGGATCTACATGGACAGGAGATGCGTGTACTACAGGAAGCCATTGCTGGAGAGTGGTACCCTTGGAACTAAGGGAAACACGCAGGTTAGACAGTTTATACTTACTTACGTAGACATTTTCTTGACAAGGCTGGAAGTGGTCAAGACAGATTTGATATGAACCAACCAGCAGTATTGATTGACAATCGATAAATATTCTGCGACGTCCTAACCAATTTATTCAATGAATTAATTGATATCTAATAGTAGTTTAAGTTTAGTGTGATAAAACAGTATCTGCTTCAAATCAAATTCTATGAAAATTCTAATCTCAATCAACAATTTTTCTCTCAGGTCGTGGTCCCATTCCTCACGGAATCCTACAGCTCATCCCAAGACCCCCCGGAGAAGTCCATCCCCATCTGCACCCTCAAGAACTTCCCCAACGCCATCGAGCACACCTTACAGTGGGCAAGAGACGAGTTCGAGGGGCTCTTCAGGCAGGCTGCGGAACATGCGGCCCAGTACCTCAGGGACCCTCATTTCCTGGAGAGGACCATGAAGCTACCCGGCTCTCAACCCTTAGATGCCTTGGAGAGTGTTAGGGTAAGTTCGAATAATTACAATGTTTTTTAAAAAGCCCGCTTGGGGAAGTATCACTACCATTATTTTTGTCGTCTAGCAGAAGTGTTTGCACTTTTGTGTTGTTTGTTTAAAGGGCGTGAAAAACTGAAAACTAGCGAAATTATTCGCATAATTATTATTCACCTACCATAGTAGGCAGCATATACATTGTGAGCAGCAACATGTACTTTCCCTCTAAGAAGGCTGCAGGCATTTACGACGTGTTACATTTTTTAAATATAATTTCAGAGCGCTATCAACGAGCGTCCCCACAACTTCGGCGACTGTGTGAGGTGGGCGCGCCTGCACTGGGAGGCGCAGTACTCCAACCAGATCAAACAACTGCTCTACAACTTCCCCCCGGACCAACAGGTAACATTCCTTTCTCGAGAGGTCAGTGGAGTCGTCAGAATCTGATGAATCCTGCCTGCCATCCAAGTATTTCCAACGGCTTAACATGTTCTCTAAAGCATGCAGTCAGGGAGAATTCTCACAAAGTGAATAACTTCATACCTGTGGGAATCGAACCCACAGCAACCTCCAGAAGAAGATTTTACTTGTATTGAGTGGGTTGTCGAGTTAATGAAGGAACTGTTTTTAACTTATATTGTTACCAGATACTTACGTTACCGTGTATTTATTCCAGACAACATCAGGCGCTCCGTTCTGGTCGGGCCCGAAGCGCTGCCCCGACCCGCTCACCTTCGACCCCACTGAAGAGCTACACATGGATTACGTAGTGGCCGCGGCTAACCTCCGCGCCGCCGTGTATGGTATACCCAACTGCACCGACCGCGAGTGCATCGCGCAGATAGCCGCCAGCGTCAAGGTATGTCCTAAGAGCTCTTGTTCCATAGACAATCTGCTGCATTGACCTAACCAATGATTGCGTATGCGTATGTAAGTTCGAGTGGTTCAAAAGGTCAAAAGTGACCGAAACAAAGTCGTCACTGGAGCGGGCTCTTTCGAGTTGAGTAGAATGCCTTTCGGACTTAAAAATGCACCAGTGCATTTTTTCTAAGCAAACTGAAAATATATGGCAGTTACTTTAGTAAGTGTTCATCCAGCTGTAATAAATAAGATATGTAATGAGATAAATTGTGATTGCAAACCAATTTAATAACATTAACTATTCAAATTCCAGGTGCCGGAGTTCAGCCCGAAATCGGGCATCAAGATCGCGGTGACCGACGCTCAGATGCAGCAGGGCACCGAGGACATGGACCAGGACAGAGTCCAGAACATCCTGGGAGAGTTGCCGCCGCCAGGGAAACTCAACAACATCAAGATCACTCCTTTGGAGTTCGAGAAGGATGACGACACCAACTTCCACATGGACTTCATCGTTGCTGCCTCGAATCTTCGCGCGGCGAACTACAAGATCCCTCCGGCTGACAGGCATCGCTCTAAACTCATCGCAGGAAAGATCATCCCCGCTATCGCGACTACGACTTCAGTAGTCGCAGGATTAGTCTGTCTGGAGCTTTACAAACTTGCCCAAGGTTTCAACACTCTAGATGTGTTCAAAAACGGTTTCGTCAACTTGGCTCTGCCGTTCTTCGGCTTTTCTGAACCAATCGCCGCTCCGACTAACACTTACTACGACAAGAAGTGGACTCTATGGGACCGCTTCGAAGTCAAAGGAGAGATTACTCTGCAGCAGTTCTTAGATTACTTCAAGAACGAACATAAATTGGAGATTACGATGTTGTCTCAAGGAGTGTGCATGTTGTATTCCTTCTTCATGCCGGCCAGCAAGCGTGCTGAAAGACTTCCTCTAAACATGTCTGAAGTAGTCGCGCGTGTATCCAAGAAACGCTTAGAGCCGCACGTCAAGGCTCTAGTCTTCGAGCTGTGTTGCAACGATGATGATGGAAATGATGTAGAGGTCCCCTACGTAAAGTACACCCTGCCTTAGTGTTGTAAACTCCGTCGACCGAGCATTTTGTGGCATTTATGCATAATAGTTGCGGTGTTCGCGGGGAGGGGGAGGGGGGGTACTGTCGACGTTTAGGTTTAGTGTTTTATAATGAGTGCCTCGGGCCGCGAGAGGGGGGGGCGCAGCGAGAGGGGGTCTATCTCTTGGGTTTTTTTAGACGCGAGGTCGACGATGAAATGAAACGCTAAAATTGTGCTTCGTGTGGTCAAATATGTAGTGTAAAAGAAATACCGAATTTAGTAAAAAAAAAACTAATTTAAGCTTTTTTTTAAACCGTTTTCGCCCTACGCTACGCCACCGCCCCGATAAATATAATGTGTATCGTTCCCCGGACGATTGACACCGAACGAACGACAAAAATTATTTAGATTTATTTATTTTGTACCTTATGTACAGGGAAAATTTCACTTTTCGGCGCCGCTCGTTCGGTGTGAGTCGACCCTTATCGTGCTTCGATCACGCTTTTTACTCTTAACGACTCCTGAACGATTATTTATATTATACGATGAGCGAAAGCAACAGGACTGATAGCGTCATACAGAAATCCTAACCAAACAATAATAATTAGTGCTCTCCGAGAAACCTATCCCAAAAAATATTTTCTTATAAAATCAGGGTTGAATACAACCCCACTTCGACTTCATAATATTGGAGATATCATTACATTACACACAGACCCTAGTCTTCAAGATTAGGATCCCTGTGTATCTCTTGTCAATAATATAGCTGTAACTCTGGGGTACGTTCATGCGCTTTTCCCTAGCGCAAGATTAGGGGAACTTTTCACTATGACAGTTGATAAAACCGCGTTTTGAAGCGTCTGTCAGGGGAAATTTCATCCTGACAGTTGCAAGTGCGTGCATGAACGGAGGGTTTACGCGAGCTGTCAGATGGAGTCTGTACCTTTCTCTTGAAGGAGAAGGGTATCTTAGAATCCACGTGTATCAATATTAGACTCTCCCTTATATAATTTATCAATAATTTACGTGACATTGGCAGAATTGTGACTACACAAAAGCCATTTAAGAATTGATTGAGCTGTCAGATTAAAAAGGCGCATGAACGTACCCCTGGCGAATCGTACGAACAGTATTTTGTATGTTGGCTGTCGGCGCTCTTGCTGTATGTTCATGATTATACTTATGTAGAAAGGTTTTCTCACGTCTCAACCGCGTTACGCGCTAGATATATTTTTATAATTTCTTCGATGATTTCATTTTGATTTACACGAAAATTTATCGGATATTTATAATGTTGAAATCAGATGGGTCTGTATATGGAAGGAAAATAAATAAAATTTGAGCAAAATTGTGGTTTTAATGAAACTCAAGATCGTATTCCCAATATTTATTTAAATTACTTATTAGCACAAAAAATATTATCAATTAATCTCACTTTGAACAAGTTGAATCTTTGGAGATCTACAGACACGATTAAAAGCCGATTATTTTATAAAAATAGCATTAAAAATAATTAATAGGCATTAAAATTTAGTTAGAAAAATATTTGGCATTTATTTTGTTCCATGAAAGATAGTAGTGGATAAGAAATGAGGAGCCAAACTAAAAGCTAAATACAGATGGCGCTCTGGGCGACTGTACCTTATTTCGTGTCAATGTCACATGTGTATTGCGATTTTATCAGTTTTTTTAACATAAACGATATTTTTTTCAATATAATCACTTTCTTTGTAATGCACTGAACACATTCAACTTGCATCACTTGCATTGAAGTTTTTAATACGTAATTTTTTTTCCCACTGTCTCTCACTGTTTTCTTTATTTGTAATCTTTGGAAAACAAATGAATTCCCCTATTTTTGCAATTAAATGCACTGCATTGTGGCATTTACCGATAATATTCTAAAAATATTCAATTTGTTTACAAAAGTTGGTACAATTTGACAGTTCTCAAGGTACAGTCGCCCATGCGACACCTAGCGGGAGAAAAAGGCAGTTTTCCTCCTCATTATAAAAGTAGTATTCATCTAAAGATATCTAAAAATACAACCTTATAATAAATTTACCAAGAGCGTGTCGGACACGTCCATATGTAGAGTTCCGTAGCCTATACGAAAGATATACTATGGATTATTTCACCTTGACAAATTGTTTTTTTTTTTTTGAAACGGTTTTTTCTAAATATTTCGCAAACTTTAAATGCTACACTTTTTTTCATTGTAACTACAACTAAAGAGTTATAGTCCATATTTTTATCATAATTTTTGCATTTATAGTTTTGAAGATATGACTGGATCAAATTTGTGACAAATACTGCAACTTTGAAAGCAAATATCTCGAAACAGAAACTTTTCAACTTTTCGACTTTGTTTCAAATAAACCTCAATTTCATTTTAAAAGACCTGTCTAACGAGACCCCACTCAATATAGTACAAAAAATAATAATTTTTGCCCCCTTTCATTCGTCCAAAAATAATACATTTTAATTGTTTTTTTACATTTCCAGATTTGCGTCATCTATCTTCATACCAAATTTCATGTAGATAGGTGAAAAACTGAGGTTTTCACAGGGGCGCGGCATACAGACAGACTGACTACGGAACCCTAAAAATCGCCCATGTCATGTCCATATTACTTTGATCATCATAAGCAACAGAATAATGTGAAAGAGTACATTAATTTGAATTCTTTGTGTGACTAGAAGAAGATACATGAACATGGATGACCTAGCAATACTAAGGTGAGTATAAAATATACATACATAAGTTTCCATAATGAAATAAATATTCTGAAAAAAGTTAAAATTCAATTTTTTTTTTTAAGTTTTAAAAAACTTTCTTACGAATCTAAGATTTTGTCTTTTACAGTAAAGCTTGCATATATTATTGAAGTGTTTGCCACACTAAACTACATTAAAGATATTTGTGTCTTTAAACACAACTTATAAGGAATGTGCGCTAAACATAGATATGAATATGAGATAATAATGGAAATGGTTAAATGTAACCGAATTAGGTTTCCGTTTATCCCAAAGGATGTATAAATAAAGGCAACTTCTTATTGAGTGGCTTTTCGAGTCGAGCCCGATGAACCACCTGATATAGGCAACTAGGCAGCTAAAATTATATGGAATTATTTTACAACCATAATTTTAACTTAAATCTATACAAATGCGTAAAATGAGAACCAAGTATGTTAGCACCACTTAGTGATTTTTGTGACTTAATTATTGTTCTAGTCTTTTAGAAAATAAGATCAACTTTTTGACGTTCCTACATTTGTTATCGCTTTCACTTTATCAAAACAAAATTAAAATTATATAAATACAAGTAGGTAAATTAAATAATAGTTAAAACCTTCATCATTACAGTTAACTAAAGATTATTATTTTTTTTACTAAAATAAAGCTTTTAAAAAAATACAAAATTAAATAAATAGAGAGCAATGTTGCACATTAATGTTTATATTATAGAGCAGAAATTTTCATTCACACGATATATTATAGTTTTACACCTGCAGCACAGAACGGCGATGTTGTGAGTTCAAAAACCAACGCAACGTATCTATTTGTAAGACTTTCAATTTGGGGTGTTTTGTTAGTGGCAGTGTCAATGCGGACACCAGCACGCAAAGAGCCTTGGCAGGCGCGGCTGCAGAGGCTGCGAGGGTGCTACGGTCGATGGTCAGCGCCACGGCACCTTGCGCGGGTTGTTGTAGTAGCGACGGGACCTGTCGGCGCTAAACGATGTGTCTGAAAGAGTTAATTTCTGTTAGGGATCAAACATGGCTGACATGGCCACGTAGTTGGTCAGTGTAAACAAAGTCTCAGTATTAAAAGATTCGGTTTTATGGACATAAAAACTTCGGAGCGAGCTAACTATCACACTATGACATACTTTAAATGTACCTACATAGGAACTATTGATGTAGCCAATTAATAGAAATTATACAGTTAAGTGCAGTGTAAGTTAAGTGCAATAAAAAACGCTAAAAATGGTATAATATAAGTAAAGTGAATATACATAAATACAGGGTGTTAATTTATTTGCGTGCCATAGCTTAGAGGGTGTTTCAGTAACGTTAAAGTAGCATATAAAAAATATAAAAAAATCCAACTCAAATAATAAAATAAACAAAAGTCTGTAGGTATTTATGATGATTCCCAGAGCTGCGCCTCTCGTGCTATAACCAATACCGCGCGACGCGCGAGTCGCATCGCATCGACCAATGATAGCGACTCGCGCGCGCTCGGTTATAGCGCGAGAGGTAGGCGCAGCTCTTGGAATAATAATAAATACCGGCTTTTGGTTATTTGATTTTTTGAGTTGGATTTTATATTTTATTTAATGGGCTCCTTATACGTTACTGAAACACCCCTTAAGCTATGGCACGCAATTAAATTAACGCCCTGTATATTCATCTAGCGTTAATACTTCTACTATGATATATTATGATGTACCTGCTTCAGACACACAATTGATTGGACTTGCACTGGTCCGGCATGATATGAAAGATTCGCAATCTATTTCTAATTTTCTGAAAATATTAAGTATTCGGGTAGGTAACAATGAAGCGAATCCTATTTTGTCTAGTTTGATCTCATTGGGCAGAAAGAAAAATACAACTCGCATTTAGGTATATCATGTATAACATTTAGGTACATATTAAAAACATGCTCGCCATTACAGCAAATAATATTTAATAATAGGTACTAATGTCTATTTTTAGAAAAGAAAAGAAAAATTGTTGTTAGAGAAAAAACCAATTTTAAAATTAAATGGTCGATGTATAAATATTTTACATTACCTGTACAAAAGTCTTAGCACAAACAAGCATAACACAAGATAGGACATTCTAACATCAGGGGTTCCCAAACTGTGCGCCGTGGCGCCAAGGGGCGCCGCAGAGAGTACACAGGTCACAGATACAGGGGCGAGGCGCTGCTGTTTACCATTCTTCAAAAACTATACTTATGTATTCACGACTACAAAACAATTACCTTATTCAATCGCGGCGCGTGTGTCGCTCACTCCTCGCCAATAGATAATCAACCAACAATTTGAAAGAGTCATCATCAATCTTCAGTTCTGCACGTTATATCTTTATCGCGCATTAGCATACACGTGTTTATCGTTTCAAATGCGCTTTCGTATCGATTCATACTCATACGTAGATAAAACATCGCGTCGCGTTTTTATTGTCGGTGCATCGCTACTCAGCGATTTTGTGCACAAAAGCGCTTTTAACTATGAGTTTGAATCGAATGGCTGCGAGTTTGTAGCGATACTAACGTAAGGATCATGTGCAAGGGTTGCAACGTGTCGGAGGCTTTATGAATGCTGATCGTACGTGCTTGGTTATCTCGTTCATAAAACATGGTGTTCATAATGGTGGACTTTGTTTTTGCATACACATTTTCCATACACTTTGATCATTATATTTACGCTATTTTGACAATCTAGGGAGCCGGAACAAAAACTAAAATCGTAAAGGCGCCGCGAACCGAAAAAGTTTGGGAACCCCTGTAACATCACGAAAGCAAATTCACATGCCAGCTATCTCCATAGCTCATGCTATAGCTACCAGATACCATAGACGGAAGTCGTCATCAGATTTCCGGAAGAAGGCCGTTTGCCGCGCGAAGGGAACACCCCACTGTGGCTTTTCGACATTATGTCCCTGTTGCACACATATCATCATCATTTTCCAGGAAAAACAACCTTATTTCTAAAATTTCCTTTAAATTCCACACATACGTAAGCAAGCGATTGTCTGTTCACACTCAAAAAAGATAAAACAAATGTAATTCTGTTCAGTCAAACCTTGTCATTTACGCATATGTATTAATATACGCGCGCACGAATGTGTATACGCACGCACGAAGAAATATACGCACGCACGAAGAAATATACGCACGTACGAACGAATATACTCACGCATGAACGAATATACGCACGCACGAACGAATTTACGCACACACGCACAGATGAACGAATATGCGCACGGACAAACGAACGTACCTACGCACGCATCAACGATCATACTTACGCACGCAAGGAACACACACACACCCTCAATAATCTACAGAAAAGTGCTTAAGGTGCTTACTCTCTAGTATCACGTTCACGTCTGGCGAGCCTGGGCGTCGGCTGTTTAGTAGCGAGAGCTTGCCGTCTTGCTCTATCCGCCGCAATAAGAGAGCATCTCTCAGTCGCCGTGCTCGTCACGAACGTATCGTGGAGTGTGTAGCACGCAGCTGTGATCTGAAATGTCAGGGAATATAATAAATCTATGCAAAAGTAGTGAAATGAGTCTAAAATCTTTTCTAGAAGTTAAAGAGCAAAATGCTTTAATATAAAATAGATAGATCAACAAGTTTTGTAATGTACTTAGTCTTATGTGTAGTCTAGAGGTCTGAGCTTCTATGGATGCATGCATTATACTTACTCATGCATATTCAAGCTCTATCCAGTACTTTGATTCATTTCTATTCATGCTTTAGTATCGTTCGATATAAAAAATATCAATTACAGTAAGAATTAATATTCGGTGATGACTTCTACGAAAGTATATTTTACTCGACATCATAAAATATACTAAGGTTAGTTATATCTTATTAAATACAAATCTGATCCAAATACTTTTACAAATTAAAATAACTATTTGAAAATCCAACACCACTGCACCCAACATAACGTGCTTCCACCACCTTGCAAGCATCACCTGCTGTATCAGTCTCCTGTGAAGGTCCACATCCGCTCCCCTGATGCCCTCTCGATCCTGATGCAGTTGCAGCGCGCACAGCAGCGCGTCGCGGATCGTCTGCACTGTCGTCTGTACGCGCTCAGTGCGCATCAGACGACGGACCAGGAAACCTTTCGCGCAAGCCACTATTTTTGTCGCTGCCACCAGCTATCGATATGAAGCGTACATAAAATTGTGTCTCATTGGAAGTTGTGAAGGGATAGGAAAGAAACTCAGGAAAGACAAAGATTTGAAAGATTAATGGGGATTTATAACGAAAGTTGGAAACAAAATTGAAGAAGATGAAAGTACAGAGAATAGTACTTTGTGATGGGAGAAGAAAGGTAAATCGGGAAAGACGATGGTTAAATAGAATTAGGATTTGTGAAAGGAAGATGGATAAAGCAAAATTGTCACAGACAAAAGACGTGGAGTTGTTATAGACAAATTTAAAAGGTGCAAGGAACATAAATAAAATGAAAGACAGGATTCACACGTGCTAAAAACTATTGAACATAATCATCAACATACAGACCAAAACAAGAAAGGATGTGAAAAGAAGAGAAACAAAGATGCGTCGAAAACTTAAAACCAAATGGAACTGAAGAAAGATTAGATGGACAAGACAAGATAGTATAGAGCACGTATATTACAAATTATATTTTGGCTTTGGTATATCCTAATATGATATAACCATGCTTTGGACAATCCACTGTGCGAAACTTGTACAAATAATTATTCACAACCTTAGTTCACAACAAATGTTTATAATGAATTAACAATTATAATTTAAGTACACTATTTTAATATTACTTTTGTCAAAAAAAAAACCAATGTTACTATTAAAATGTTCTCAGTCACCAAATAATTAAATACGACAAATTAAAATAAAACAGTAAAATGTAGAAACTTACCTCATTTGTAGAAGGTTGTGTATAAATGATGCTTTGTTTCTTCACGGATCGACTGCTCATGCTCGTAGAATCAATGGAACTTTGAATGTTGTTCTCCACATTCTTGATAGCACCTTCTGTCCGCTTGCGAGGACTCAATGTACCTCTCATCTCATTGTCTCTGGGGCTTAAAGGACTACAAGCTCTAGTCGCGTAAGTCTTTCGCGACGAATTATTTTGGGAACAGGAATTAATTTCGCTATTATCGGATGTGAACGTTACATTCAAATCTACCATCGTGTCGTTCGTTCGATCGGTCAACATCGAGTCAACGTCCGAAGACGTGTCGTAGTTTAGTCTTCGGGATGTGCTTCGAGGTGTGTGTTTAACTGAATTTTGAGAGTTTCTTGTCGGGGATAGGCTAACAGACTTTTGAGACTTTCTTGACGGGGATAGGTCTATTGGTTTTTGGCGAACCCCATTTGTCGTCCGCGGTTTGGGCGTCGGTTTTCTGAGGCTGTTCGTTATTTCCCGACTTTTCTGTAACATGCTATCGCACTTGCTAATGCAGCTGTTAGATTCAGTCAGTGTCGATGTCGATACAGGTGTAGGAGGAACGCTATTCTCTGGCGTGCTCGTGTTGATCAATTGACTTAAACTAACTGGACCTCTATCAGTGTCGTCTTTTAAGTCTCCCCAAGCCTGCTTCACTTCTATTGAAGCTTTAGGGCAAACGGTTTTCAGCTGCTTATATAGTATACTGTTCTGTTCTTCGAATACTTGTTGCAATAGTTGCTGTTCGCGTTTCTGTTTCTCCATAAGGTTGGCCATTTGCATCACTTGTTGTTTTTGCAACTTTTCGTACAATTCCCTCACCCGAGCCGCAGGGTCATCTGACTCGGAAACTAATGCTACGGTATTGTTCGGACTCTCTTCTTTTTTCGGGCTTGCTGTTTTTGGAGTGGTATCTGTTACACTTGTCTTATTAGAAGGTTGGTTTTCTTTAAACAAACTCCTGCCCCTATGTCCGTTAGTAGCTTTTGGTCTTGGCCCGCTTTCAGATCTGGTTGCTCTCGAAGGTGCATCTCTTGCACGTCTATCTTGTGACAAAGAGTTAGATTTAGGCATAGGCGAGTGTGATGCTTTCCTTGTTAAATTTTTAGCTGCGTTGATATTACTTGTACCATTTGGTTTTGTAACAATATTTTTCGTTTTCAGTTCCATTGCCATTGAAGACCACTTAACTTTAGCTGACTCTAAATCCCAGCTCTTGCGTTTCGTTACAGATTGACTCAGTTTCGACATAGATTCGCTCATGGATATAGAATTCAACTCTACGCCGGTGTTTAAGGATTGCACTTCTAGATGTGCAAGAAGTTGCGGACTAGGATTGAGCACTGTATAAGATCTTTGGCGAATTAACTTTGGACCTTGGGATTGTTTAGAGACATCAGTATGTATATCATTTAGTGATCCAGTAAAGCTCTTGGAACTCAAAGAAGATGGACCGTCCTGGTGCACACAAATCAGATCTCTGTTAGATGACTCACCTATATTATGATTAAAAGTAACAAGATCAGTTATTAGTTCTTTTTGCTTCTTTTTATAGTCGCAGTCTCTTTCAGGGATCTCGTCGGGTTCAGGCGAGTTTCGAGGGCTTCTATGGACGCGGCTGAATATACCTCGCTCTTCTCCCATGTTTACATTCAAATCTATTGCTATTTGCGAATCCTGAACCTCGCACATATTTTTTTTGCACTTTTTACTCGTCGGCGAGAGCGACTTTTGCGTCTCTTGTTCATTTCGGACATAGTTATCAACTGAAAAATCTATTAATGCTTCTACTTTATCCTCCAATGGTGTGACAAATTCACGATCTTCACTTTCTGTGATGTCTGGGGCATCAGTAGCATCGCAATTCGATTCGCTTTCGCTTTCGACGTAAGGTTTCAAAATGGAGATGCGTTTTTCTACCTCCTTTGCAAGGAGTTTGTAATATTGCATCTCCTTCCGACACTCTACCGATAGCTGCAAAGAAATATTTTGTTTGATTTAGAAAAAATATATTTAGTAAACTTATCGACTTGTGTTGTGGGGCAGAAAATTAGTCGGAAGCTGTCGGCATAATGCGCCGGGTGACGTTTATAGAAATGCTTCTTCAATATGTCTCCTACTGAGACCAACTGAGTTAGGCTTTCTATCTATATGCTAACATGCCGGAAAAAAGCCCGAGGGGGGACGGGAACATAGTTTGGCTAGGACAGTGCATCTTGAATCAACTTATTGTCCTATTAGATGATACTGTGCTTCTTAGGTCATGTTAGCCTGGCCTTGGTGATGGTGACTATCTCTAATAGTAGTCATTACTCAAACCACATCAGAGTCACTTACAGCAGGGTCTATGGGTTATTTGATTTTTTGATTTGGATAGACAATAACAGTAGAGAAAAAAATTAATGATTCAAACCAGACAGCAGTTATTTAACTTCTTTAAATACATAGATATTTGATCAAACATAACATTATAAGAACTGTAAAAGATATGTTAACAAATGTTATTCATATTGATAAAACACATTTAAAACTTCCGTCAATCCTCCACATTAGTACTTAGCTAGGTATTTTATATTAGAGAAATATCTAGGTTTTACTAAAGCTCATAATAAATTATCAAAATAAATTGCTAAGCAGATTGACTTCCAATCCTAAACAGTTCTGGTAGGAATAGGACTAGAGTTATCATAACAAGTTTGTGTTACATAGTCAATGGAACAAACACTGGTATGAGATCATCCTTCAATAAACAAGCAAATAATGATCTAATCTACTCCAGGCTGGACTGGGAGTAGTAGAAAAACATAGAATGTTCTAGCAGCTTTTTTTCTCGGGCATACTGTAAGAATCATAAGAGACCAGGGTCTTAGTGTTTTTTTATAAATTATACAGCAACAAGCATACGGCCCCACCTGATGGCAAGTAGCACCATAGCCCATAATACCTACTACTATCCCACTAGATCCTAGTGGGATAGTTAAGTGCGTTGCACACCGTGAGACTTAAGCTGGATTGTCTCAATTTAGTTAGATAAATTGCTGCCAATCTATTACTATATTAATACTAATACACAGTATGTGCTTTCTTATTTAGACTAAACCATTATCAGACGTAGCAAAATCACTTTTTTATGAGGTCTTGACGGTCTACCTACCCCATTAGGAATAAAGGCGTGATTGTATGTATGTATAATGAAATAATCTAATTGAACTCGAATACCCACTTGATGAGATTTGACTTACCACAGGAGGCAGCAATGGTACTCCATTGATCTTCATGCAGGAGGTGTACTGGTTCCCCAGACGCACGGACTTCACGTCCCAGGGGTCGTTCATTGCTGGAGATGAGGCACAAAACACAAGTCCTAACTAAGTGGCCGGAAGCATTTCTAGCGTCAAATAACACCCCCGCTTTACTCTAATAGCACTCAAGCTCATCAGCAGGAAGTTGCTAAGCAGTTTTTGAAAGTAGCCCGCGCCCGCTTCAGGAAATTTCAACCTTATGATAAATCTACTTGGGTGCCGCAGACTGCATTGTAATAAAAGCGATGGTGTCACGGCCTGATTACGTCAGATCAGACCTCAGCTCTTGGACTAGATACACAGCACTATAATTTGTCTATAACGGTATTGTTCAACACACTAATTGTTTAGAAAGTAATGAGTGCATTAGTTTAATTTTTGTTTTGCGAATATGAAAATACACATGGCCCGTGGTAAACTTGAATTTGAAATTGGTTAGGCTGTTTTTATGACCAAATTTTTTGAAGTAATTTATGATAGCCAATCATAAATCAGGGTTAAAGGGTTATGTCCAATCATAGCACGGTAACAAAGATGATAATGAAAATTCGGCACGAAGCGGTTCAACGAAAATCTACCGATTGTTTATTTTGTCAAACTGTGTGGGTTGCCATGGTAACAAATATGCGGTTGCGGTTATTTTTTTCTTTCTTCCTGTTCCTTTTCTTCCCTTCCTTCTTCTTATATTTGTTATTTTATTTCTAGGCCATACAATGAGAGACATAATAAAATAAACCTAAACATATATAACAATATCTAAAGCAAATCTAAAGGCAGAAGCGACTGGGAAGCGACTGCAAGTGTGTAAAAAAAAATAGTTTTGCATACATTCGTTTCCATGGGTACGTTCACGGGCGCACGGTTAGCGCGGGAGGACACAATACGCGTCAATCTTTGAGCGCGAAATAAAATTCAACACGTAAAATGCAGAGCGTATTTCGTGTCATTCTTGACACCAAATACGGTCTGCATTTTTTGTGTCGCGGGTTATTTGCTGAACTTTCTCGATGCGCTCGAGTAATTGGTGGCAGAAAATGTGCAAAATGTATTTCGCGACAAGAAAAATGCAGCAAATAATCCGTGTTTTCAAGGAACTTCAATTACTGAGCGCATAGAGAAAGCGCGGCAAGTTTTGTGCAGCGAGTAATTCGTGTATGTCATTGACCTTTCCTTAGAGATGTGAATCAGTCATAGCTGGCAATTATGTTATCGATTTCTTTAACTTCTCGATTCCCATGACATTTATAGAAAATTTTAGATAAAGCAACCCGCGAGGAGGGGGGGGACGGGGGGGCGGAGCCCCCGAAAAGGGGTGGCTCGGGGGCGCAGCCCCCCGCAATAAAAAACAACTTCTATTAACACCCACATCGCTGACAGTAGGTTATGTTAGGTTCCATAGTGACCCCCTGGAGCGAACGAAGTGAGCGACCGAGCCGCAGAGGAGCAGCTCTGCTATACAGAAAACCTTCCTGTTGGTTAGGTTATGTTAGACTAATTTACTCACAATATCCTAGACAAAAAAATCGATTTGGATTATGCAAAAAAATGATCTTGGTACAACTCTACTCTAATTAAAAACAAAATAGCACCATGACCTCGACGTACATTGCGCGTCAAGTATCTTTCATATTGTATCTCGCAGCCCGTTTAGTGCAGCGCGTAATTCGTGTCATCGACGTGGATTCTCGTTTTGCATTAAATTTGTCGCCAATTAGTGACTGCATTTAATAAACGCGTAAAACTTATTCAAAAGAATAAAATGCAACCCAACAATTCGCGTCAAAAAGTGTGCAAACCGAGAATCACGTTCGATGACACGAATTACGCGTTGCACTAAACGTGCTGCGAGATACAATATGAAAGATACTTGACGCGCAATGTGTGCTACCGTTAGCGCAAGGTTAGGGGAACTTTTCACTTTGACAGTTGATAAAGCCCCGTTTTGAAGCGCCTGTCAGGGGAAATTTCATCCTGACAGGTGCAAGTGCGTGCATGAACGGGGGTTTACGCGAGCTGTCAGATTAAAAGTCGCTCTAAACGGTTTCCCCTAGGTGCATGCGTGAAACGCACTCCTTATAAACTGAAATATATAAAAACATATGGTTAGATCAAAAGGGATAAATTTCACAAATAAATTCATTAATAATTTTAGGTTTCAGTGGGTTTTAGCGATAATTTATGAAACGAACACGTCGGTCAAATATACTAGGTAATCTGTGGTCAAATGTCAAAAATTACTCGCCGTGGGAGGTGTTAAAAATATGAATTTTCTCGTATTATACACGAAAAATCGTAGTGAAATTGTTTGTAAATAGTATATTTATACAGTTTTCATCATTTTCTTCAGTTACACCAAAAATAATTGCCGTAATGGATCGGTTTTCATTGAAAAACTTGTGCGGGCCCGGAAAGATGGCTTTAGTGTGTTTTAGTTTGTCTGCTTTTATATTTATGATAACTTTCTTCACTGGGCGTATACTAGGATATGCGGCCGAGCTCACAGCGCTGCCATTTTGGGGCCCAGCTTTGTATTTCTGCCTAATAAACTTCATATTGAGATACATGTATAGAGGCTTCACATATGAGGTAAGTTTTTAATTGGTTTACTTCCACTTGCATAGCCTATCCCCCCCATCGCTATTTTTGGCAGCTTATAATCACTAGAGTATCAATATAGCTATTAAACACTGTGCAGTTAGGTAAAATGGTAAAGTAATAGGTAAAATATAATAAATAATTATCAGGTATAATAGCTATATTGATACTCTAGTGATTATAAGCTGCCAAAAATAGCGATAGCTATGCAAGTGGAAGTAAACCAATTAAAAACTTACCTCATATGTGAAGCCTCTATACATGTATCTCAATATGAAGTTTATTAGGCAGAAATACAAAGCTGGGCCCCAAAATGGCAGCGCTGTGAGCTCGGCCGCATATCCTAGTATACGCCCAGTGAAGAAAGTTATCATAAATATAAAAGCAGACAAACTAAAACACACTAAAGCCATCTTTCCGGGCCCGCGCACAAGTTTTTCAATGAAAACCGATCCATTACGGCAATTATTTTTGGTGTAACTGAAGAAAATGATGAAAACTGTATAAATATACTATTTACAAACAATTTCACTACGATTTTTCGTGTATAATACGAGAAAATTCATATTTTTAACACCTCCCCGGCGAGTAATTTTTGACATTTGACCACAGATTACCTAGTATATTTGACCGACGTGTTCGTTTCATAAATTATCGCTAAAACCCACTGAAACCTAAAATTATTAATGAATTTATTTGTGAAATTTATCCCTTTTGATCTAACCATATGTTTTTATATATTTCAGTTTATAAGGAGTGCGTTCACGCATGCACCTAGGGGAAACCGTTAGAGCGACTTTTAATCTGACAGCTCGCGTAAACCCCCGTTCATGCACGCACTTGCACCTGTCAGGATGAAATTTCCCCTGACAGGCGCTTCAAAACGGGGCTTTATCAACTGTCAAAGTGAAAAGTTCCCCTAACCTTGCGCTAACGGTAGCACACATTGCGCGTCAAGTATCTTTCATATTGTATCTCGCAGCACGTTTAGTGCAACGCGTAATTCGTGTCATCGACGTGGATTCTCGGTTTGCACACTTTTTGACGCGAATTGTTGGGTTGCATTTTATTCTTTTGAATAAGTTTTACGCGGTTTATTAAATGCAGTCACTAATTGGCGACAAATTTAATGCAAAACGAGAATCCACGTCGATGACACGAATTACGCGCTGCACTAAACGGGCTGCGAGATACAATATGAAAGATACTTGACGCGCAATGTACGTCGAGGTCATGGTGCTATTTTGTTTTTAATTAGAGTAGAGTTGTACCAAGATCAATTTTTTGCATAATCCAAATCGATTTTTTGTCTAGGATATTGTGAGTAAATTAGTCTAACATAACCTAACCAACAGGAAGGTTTTCTGTATAGCAGCTGCTCCTCTGCGGCTCGGTCGCTCACTTCGTTCGCTCCAGGGGGTCACTATGGAACCTAACATAACCTACTGTCAGCGATGTGGGTGTTAATAGAAGTTGTTTTTTATTGCGGGGGGGGCTGCGCCCCCCGAGCCCCCCTTTTCGGGGGGCTCCGCCCCCCCGTCCCCCCCCCCTCCTCGCGGGTTGCTTTATCTAAAATTTTCTATAAATGTCAT
>JARACY010003451.1:0-33149 GCA_029255725.1 Scrobipalpa atriplicella
GAGCTGATTAATTAATACGGCCTTAGGCTCGTATTTATAAAGCGATCTCAAGATTGAGAGCAATATTAAGTGCGGATTTGACAGGTTCATTTTGTATTGGAATGACATTTCTGATACATACTCAAACTCGCTGTCAGTATTCTCGAGTGCTGTTTATCAATATGGGCCTAAGAGAGGGGTAGGTGGACCTATGCAGCTGCGTTTCAAAGATTATTAGCACGAAGCCTGACATGGCCACTTTTGACATCCAATTCCAAAGCTGGGACGAGTTCGCTGATGGTATGGACGAATGGCGAGAGCGTGTGTTAGACGGGCGGTAAATGCATTATGGTTTGTTGGTCTCACTGACAAAAGGTAACATACATACATACATACATACATATAATCACGCCTTTATCCCTAAGGGGTAGGCAGAGCGTAAACGACCCATACAAAGGTCGTTCCGCCACGTCTGACAAATTTCGAGGGATATTCCAGATGGATCTGTATATTGCTATAGTGACAGGTTGTCAGCCCATCGCCTAATTTACAATACTGAAACCCTCATATCCCTTAGCTGATTTTTACAGCATGCCCGGGAGGAGATGCAGCTGGCACATTCTATGTTTTTCTAGTCACTCCCAGTCCAGCATAGAAGATAAGAAATACAAAAGGTAACAACGACCCATAAACTCACAACAACCAATCACCAACATAAACTTATCTTAACCTTTGAATGTAAAAGGTGTGGTTAAATCTTGTTGCTACGTACACTTTCACCTTTCAACCTTGTTATTAGTGCCAGTAATCAGCGAGTTGACCGCTGATAAATGTACATGCCCTATTCTGCGAATTTATATTCAATTCTTAAGAAGAGGTCATTGTTTGTGATTAAATTCTAGAAAAAACCAAACCTTTGCGGTGCAAACTATTGCCAAAAATATATTGTTCGAGATAGTGATAGTTATTCAATGAATTGCTTTAAAATTAAAGTGATGTCTTACTCAGTTATAAATATTTAATCAGTCGACCAACAATAAGGTTTCTTATCTATTAGGTTATCACTACATAGTATAAAACAAAGTCGCTTCCCGCTGTCTGTATGAATGTCTGTATGTCTGTATGCTTAAATCCTTTAAAACTATTCAATGGATTTTGATGCGGTTTTTTTTAATAGATTAAGTGTTTCAAGAGGAAGGTTTATATGTATAACACATGCATAATATAGTAGAGAAACACTGATAATTTTGGAGGTTTTGTTGTTATAGCGGCAATAGAAATACATCATCTGTGAAAATTTCAACTAAGTATTTTATTATCACGGTGCATGAGAAACAGCCTCCGAAACACTATCTACAAAAACAAGAAAAAAAATCAGTTTTTTCTTTAAAATTTGTTGAATGATTTGAATTTCACCTTGAACTCTGGCACCTAATCTTCGTCAGCAGAATTTGCCTCCGATTGCATAGGTACTCTGCATTGCACTCCGTTTTTCATCAAGATGTTAATCATCTTGTCGTCTCTGTTGAAAAAAGGCGATGTGATATGCCGTCATGTAGTCATCATTCAATGCTTCCTTGATGATATTGGGCTGCTGACACAGCCATTCTGCCAATTCATAATTTTTAACTCTCACTGCGATATGCAAAGGTGTGTCGCCCTTCTTCAGTTCCTTTGCATTTATGTCTGCACCCCATAGTGCCAGTAGTTTAAACTTCTCCACTGCGTCTTTGTTCTTGAAAGCGACGATATGGACGCACTGTTGTTTTTGCTTATTGTATGCCCACAAGTGGTGCCTGTTTTCGTCGTTGATAATATCATGCAGGAAGAACAACTCGCTGACGCCACCGCTGCGGCACAGGTAATGGAAACAGATTTTCGCCTTTTTCATTAATGGCTCGGTGATGAATGTGTTTCGTTTATACATGTCGCTAATGACAGTTTGACTGGGATAGCTCAGTGGATAGCTCAAATGACCAAATATTTTCGTGGTCGTTCGTTAAAATATGTCGGCAGAGTCTGCGTGTGAGAGATAACAAATGCAAGCGAACGTCACGTGCTTTAATTTTTAGATAGCCACAAATAAACATTATCAGGTGCTTTTTAGGGTTCCGTACCCAAAGGGTAAAAAACGGGACCCTATTACTAAGACTTCGCTGCACGTCCGTCCGTCCGGCCGTCCGTCCTGTCACCAGGCTGTATCTCATGAACCATGAGTGATAGCTAGACATTTGAAATTTTCACAGATGATGTATTTCTGATGTCGCTATAACTAAAAAAATACTAAAAACAGAATAAAATAAATATTTAAGGGGGGCTCCCATACAACAAACGTAATTTTCTCTCTGACACCGCAGGCTGTATCTCATGAACCGTGATAGCTAGAAGTTAGTATTTTCAACGAAGATGCATTTTTAATGCCTACTATAACTAATACTAAAAAAAAACAACATTAAATAAAAATTTAAGGGGGGCTCCCATACAACAAACGTGATTTTCCGTCTGTCACCAGGCTGTATCTCATGAACCATGATAGCTAGAGAGTTAAAACTTTCGCATATTATTAGATAGGATTTGTTTTTTTGATTTTTGTTTTATAGATTTTGTTGTATTTTTTTTTCTCTCACTCATTCAAAATTATTGTTAGCAATAATATTGTACTTAAACATTCTTAAACGCTACCCAAATTCTGTTTTTAATATGTTAAACTTCTTAATTGGCTGTACTAGTTTATAATATTTGCATTGTTATCAAAGAAAATGTGCTGTGATGTTTAAAATAAAGATGAAATAAAATAAAATAAATAAATTATGTATTTCTGTTGCCGCTATAAAAAAACAGAATAAAAATAAATATTTAAGAGGGCTCCCATACAAATACAACAAACGAGATTTGTTTGATTGAAACGTAACGATACTACCGTGTTTTAAAAACCTACTAGCGACATCTAATATCACGTAGGCAAAATCACTGTCGGATTGTATGTAGGCAATTCAATGTAACGTAACGATATCGCGTTGTAAAAACCTACTAGTGACATCTGGAACCAAGAAGATGAAATCATATCCTACTAATATTATAACTGCAAAAGTTTGAATGTTTTTTACTCAATCACGCTTATGTCGTATAGTTAATAGGTACGGAACCCTTCGTCCGCGAGTCCGACTCGCACTATGGCCGGTTTAATTCATCAATGGAGCTCAAGAATGAAAAAGTGGTAAACAATTAAAACTATTTATTAAACTACGAGGTAATTGACAGTGATTTTTGCTCCGTTGGGATGAAAAAACCGGCCAAGTGCGAGTCGGACTCGCGGACGAAGGGTTCCGTACCTATTAACTATACGACATAAGCGTGATTGAGTAAAAAAACATTCAAACTTTTGCAGTTATAATATTAGTAGGATATGATTTCATCTTCTTGGTTCCAGATGTCACTAGTAGGTTTTTACAACGCGATATCGTTACGTTACATTGAATTGCCTACATACAATCCGACAGTGATTTTGCCTACGTGAT
Organism: Scrobipalpa atriplicella; assembly: GCA_029255725.1. Taxonomy (NCBI): domain Eukaryota; kingdom Metazoa; phylum Arthropoda; class Insecta; order Lepidoptera; family Gelechiidae; genus Scrobipalpa; species Scrobipalpa atriplicella. The sequence continues at coordinate 3,498 of JARACY010003451.1, forward strand.
ATTAGATGTCGCTAGTAGGTTTTTTAAAACACGGTAAGTATCGTTACGTTTCAATCAAACAAATCTCGTTTGTTGTATTTGTATGGGAGCCCTCTTAAATATTTATTTTATTCTGTTTTTTTATAGCGGCAACAGAAATACATAATTTATTTATTTTATTTTTATTTCATCTTTATTTTAAACATCACAGCACATTTTCTTTGATAACAATGCAAATATTATAAACTAGTACAGCCAATTAAGAAGTTTAACATATTAAAAACAGAATTTGGGTAGGTTTAAGAATGTTTAAGTACAATATTATTGCTAACAATAATTTTGAATGAGTGAGAGAAAAAAAATACAACAAAATCTATAAAACAAAAATCAAAAAAACAAATCCTATCTAATAATATGCGAAAGTTTTAACTCTCTAGCTATCATGGTTCATGAGATACAGCCTGGTGACAGACGGAAAATCACGTTTGTTGTATGGAGCCCCCCTTAAATTTTTATTTAATGTTGTTTTTTTTAGTATTAGTTATAGTGGCAATAAAAATGCATCTTCGTTGAAAAATACTAACTTCTAGCTATCACGGTTCATGAGATACAGCCTGCGGTGTCAGAGAGAAAATTACGTTTGTTGTATGGGAAGCCCCCCTTAAATATTTATTTTATTCTGTTTTTAGTATTTTTTGTTATAGCGACATCAGAAATACATCATCTGTGAAAATTTCAAATGTCTAGCTATCACTCATGGTTCATGAGATACAGCCTGGTGACAGACGGACGGCCGGACGGACGGACGTGCAGCGAAGTCTTAGTAATAGGGTCCCGTTTTTTACCCTTTGGGTACGGAACCCTAAAAAGCACCTGATAATGTTTATTTGTGGCTATCTAAAAATTAAAGCACGTGACGTTCGCTTGCATTTGTTATCTCTCACACGCAGACTCTGCCGACATATTTTAACGAACGACCACGAAAATATTTGGTCATTTGAGCTATCCACTGAGCTATCCCAGTCAAACTGTCATTAGCGACATGTATAAACGAAACACATTCATCACCGGAGCCATTAATGAAAAAGGCGAAAATCTGTTCCATTACCTGTGCCGCAGCGGTGGCGTCAGCGAGTTGTTCTTCCTGCATGATATTATCAACGACGAAAACAGGCACCACTTGTGGGCATACAATAAGCAAAAACAACAGTGCGTCCATATCGTCGCTTTCAAGAACAAAGACGCAGTGGAGAAGTTTAAACTACTGGCACTATGGGGTGCAGACATAAATGCAAAGGAACTGAAGAAGGGCGACACACCTTTGCATATCGCAGTGAGAGTTAAAAATTATGAATTGGCAGAATGGCTGTGTCAGCAGCCCAATATCATCAAGGAAGCATTGAATGATGACTACATGACGGCATATCACATCGCTTTTTTCAACAGAGACGACAAGATGATTAACATCTTGATGAAAAACGGAGTGCAATGCAGAGTACCTATGCAATCGGAGGCAAATTCTGCTGACGAAGATTAGGTGCCAGAGTTCAAGGTGAAATTCAAATCATTCAACAAATTTTAAAGAAAAAACTGATTTTTTTTCTTGTTTTTGTAGATAGTGTTTCGGAGGCTGTTTCTCATGCACCGTGATAATAAAATACTTAGTTGAAATTTTCACAGATGATGTATTTCTATTGCCGCTATAACAACAAAACCTCCAAAATTATCAGTGTTTCTCTACTATATTATGCATGTGTTATACATATAAACCTTCCTCTTGAAACACTTAATCTATTAAAAAAAACCGCATCAAAATCCATTGAATAGTTTTAAAGATTTAAGCATACAGACATACAGACATTCATACAGACAGCGGGAAGCGACTTTGTTTTATACTATGTAGTGATAACCTAATAGATAAGAAACCTTATTGTTGGTCGACTGATTAAATATTTATAACTGAGTAAGACATCACTTTAATTTTAAAGCAATTCATTGAATAACTATCACTATCTCGAACAATATATTTTTGGCAATAGTTTGCACCGCAAAGGTTTGGTTTTTTCTAGAATTTAATCACAAACAATGACCTCTTCTTAAGAATTGAATATAAATTCGCAGAATAGGGCATGTACATTTATCAGCGGTCAACTCGCTGATTACTGGCACTAATAACAAGGTGAAAGGTGAAAGTGTACGTAGCAACAAGATTTAACCACACCTTTTACATTCAAAGGTTAAGATAAGTTTATGTTGGTGATTGGTTGTTGTGAGTTTATGGGTCGTTGTTACCTTTTGTATTTCTTATCTTCTATGCTGGACTGGGAGTGATAGAAAAACATAGAATGTGCCAGCTGCATCTCCTCCCGGGCATGCTGTAAAAATCAGCTAAGGGATATGAGGGTTTCAGTATTGTAAATTAGGCGATGGGCTGACAACCTGTCACTATAGCAATATACAGATCCATCTGGAATATCCCTCGAAATTTGTCAGACGTGGCGGAACGACCTTTGTATGGGTCGTTTACGCTCTGCCTACCCCATTAGGGATAAAGGCGTGATTATATGTATGTATGTATGTATGTATGTTACCTTTTGTCAGTGAGACCAACAAACCATAATGCATTTACCGCCCGTCTAACACACGCTCTCGCCATTCGTCCATACCATCAGCGAACTCGTCCCAGCTTTGGAATTGGATGTCAAAAGTGGCCATGTCAGGCTTCGTGCTAATAATCTTTGAAACGCAGCTGCATAGGTCCACCTACCCCTCTCTTAGGCCCATATTGATAAACAGCACTCGAGACTGACAGCGAGTTTGAGTATGTATCAGAAATGTCATTCCAATACAAAATGAACTGTCAAATCCGCACTTAATATTGCTCTCAATCTTGAGATCGCTTTATAAATACGAGCCTAAGGGCCGTATTAATTAATCAGCTCTTATGACTCACAGTTTCGAGTTTGTCGAGTTTGAGTTCGTTTTGTATCAGAAATGTAATTTATGTACAAAATGGCCTGTCAAATCAAATACGCGTTTATGCTTGCTAAAGCGCCGAGCAGAACACGCCTCAGCAGATGAGAAAGCTCCAATGCTCATCCCCTAGCCACCGCAGTCGTCTCTTCTTAAGCAAGGGCAATTTTCAGAACCAGCACGTTTGTAAATGTGTTCATACGCAAAATTGATCCTGAAATCCTGACGCAGTATTCCATATTATTAAGTTGTTTAGAATCTGGTTTATATACTTAACATCCAACACGTTTGCTTTCTTAACTTTAAGCCCGTATTTATAATCAGCTCTCAAGACAGACAGCGAGTTGGAGTTCGTATCAGAAATGTCAAAACGGTTTATCAAATCCGTACTTAATATTGCTCTCAATCTCGAGATCGCTTTATAAATACGAGCCATAGTACCTATCAACATAGACTTACTTTTCCTCACGGCAAATCTCCGAGCCTACTTTCACAGTTATACCTATATTTTAGGTAGAAGAGCTACGCTTTTATACTAAGAAGTCTGAAATCTAGATATTTTCTTTTCAATATACCTAATTGTTACGACTTCAAAATAAATACTTAGAGGACATTGCACTGAGAGACTCGTAGCTAAAAAGCTTTTCCATGCAGTTGCATAAAGTTGACAAGTTATGGAAGCATATCTACAACTGCTCTTTCTAATAGGAATTGGAATTGCGATAGACGGATTCGGAATATCGCAGTGATAGGGTTGGCTCTTATTGTATTGGTACGGACTTGACAACGGCGCATGCACCGGGAAGGTTTAAAGGCTACCTTTTGAAAGGCTTTTCCGGGAATGGTTCAACTGTTGACTTGCAGACTGACACGGAAATTCTGTTTCCCAGAATAGTTTGCAGCTCTACATTTCAGCATAATGTTCTGTTCGATGATCATCGGTTTATCAATACCTATACACGTAGGGAGCGGCCGGTTCAAAGACAGTGACCGGACCGACTGATTAACGTGCCCTCCGAATCACGGAATCGTTTTTCTTTCAGACAATCAGGTGATTCAGCCTGCGTTGTACTAACCAAACTGGCAAAAATCTCACAAGCCGATTGTACAAATATCGACTTTGTGTCCCCCTGTAAATCGAACCCAGGACTTCCGGGTTGGGAACCCATCGCTCAGACCAAGAGACCACAAAGGCAGTTAAAGATTTTATTTAATTTTTATTCTTTGTCCACAGAATATGGGGTCAAAAGCCTGGAACTTCTGGAGCTGCGCGTGCCAGCCCACGTGCCGCTGGGCACGCGCGCGCAGCTGTCTTGCCGCTGGCAGCTGGGCACGCATGACGTGCTGTACTCCGTCAAGTGGTACAAAGATGGCAAGGAGTTCTTCCGGCACGTGCCGAGGGACATCGAGCCGAGGAGGAAGTTTCCTCTGCCCGGAGTCGATGTCGAGGTAAACATGCCTATATTAAAGTAAAGAAAGGCTAACCCACCGTGTGGTGCAGGCTGCAGGTGTCCTTGAGCGGCGCTAAGTATAAAATTACAATCATATTGAATAACACTTGTTTGTCGTTTAATAATAAAATTACAATCACTCCATTGCAACCGCGCAACAAATAATTTTGATGAAGAATCATGTTATCTCCCTCCGTCACGTGGTAGAAGATAGAGATCCTGATAGTTTCTCTCTATAAATCAAAACCGATATAATATAATTTAGTGGTGCCGATTCGGTTTAAGACACAACTTAACTTATTTTATTTTGGTCCTGTCACTTCCTAAAATTTGAACAAAGAAAAAGACAGAAATTACAACAGCTGATTATAAATCTCGTCAAAGTGAAGACACAATCTAGGTAGCGTTAGCTAATATTACATTTTCGTTGCTTTAGGTGTGTAACGTCACTTTGATAGAATTATAATAAATTTGTCACACTATGTTTTGTTTGACACGTTATTGGGTTGTTCTTACCCGACTGTTTACCCGAATGTCAATGAAGGGTTATGTTTTTCGCGCGTATCTTGCATTATGTTTTCATATTTATTTATTACCTCGTATCTCCGAAACGGCTGAATAGATTTCAAAAATTAGGGTATCGTTTGATTGGTCTTAAACACCCAAGTGTTCTTAAATAGGTGTGATATTTTTAAAATTAATATGGCGGTTTTGTAGCGCCAAATTGTAAGTCGTCAAAAATTTTCTGTCGACTGTACGTACTTACCTATAGAGTGAGAGGGGTATCAAAATAAAGGTAATGAAAAGGAGATTACAAAAATATACACATATAATTCATACTATGAAAACTCAATATAGCAATTATTGCATTGAAACAATTTTTTTGCTTTTTTAGTCGGGTTCTTTGAACTCTATAATTATAATACTTGTTAGCCAAATTCCCTTTGGACATATTTTCAACGCCAATACCATCGCCACCTGCTTACTGAATATTTATGGAAACTCAACATGAAAATAACTGAATCGTTAAAATGTAACGTGGATCCATTATTACTCTTTGTGTAATTGTATTTTATTACACTAGGATGTAATATTTTGTTCTCATTAAAGAATTTTACCCAAATTGTGGTTTTAAAATCTCCGCTTACCCATTATTTCCGGTTCACTCGGACGGAAGTAATTACAACTGGTGAGTGCGACTCGACCTCAGTCACGCATAATCGGTTAAATCCGAGATCATCATCTCCCGTCGCCTTATCCCGTATCTCACGGGGTCGGCTACCTAACCTAGGAGATTGAACGATACTGGTTTTTAAACAGAGCGACTGCCATCTGACCTCCGCAGCCCAGAAGGGAAACCAGACCCAATCCTAGATTAGGCTTTTGCCAGGTTAGTGGCCAACCCAGCTGTCAAAGTTTTCAAGCCGCCACTGCTTAGCAAAGGCTTAGCGTGACTTCCGAATCCGAAGCCACGTCGCCACGGCGATGGTTGCTTAACATTCGTTATCGAAATGAAATGAAATTGAAAAAAGCACTAACCACTTGATCACGAGCGCTTCAAACGGTTAATTCCGAGAATTAGGTAAAATAAGCAGTGAAATTCGAAGGTAGAAAGTAGGTGGATGTAATTAGATTAATCCGGCGAAGTCGGTTTGCTTAGGTCCGAGTGGAAACAATATGAAAGTGGAGCGGATATTACGGGTGGAGAGGTGCAGGTGTAAACAGTGCGCTGGCTCCAGCCCGAGCTATTCCCACTTCCCACCTTCTTTCATTTAGCCGCTCGGCTCACTTGAGTCAGTGTTTAGTTTTCATAATTGTGAAAAACGGAGCGCGTTTTTGTTTGCTACGGCTGGAAACTACTAACGAGACTCATCTCCGCTTCTTCATACCAGTAAATTGCGCGCTTTAATAACAAGCTTTCAAAATTACGTAACTACACGTTAAGAATATAAAGGATTTTTTGTGGTATGCGAACGCAACAAAGCTCTAGACGAGAAAAGCTTTAACGAGCATTATAGTTAAAACGGATGCTTCGTTATAAATAATATTAGAAATAACAAACAAAAAAATTTCAACTGCCAACAGGATTTGAACCCTTTGATTTTGATTTGATTTGACGAGTAAAAAATAGCAGATCACTAATTTCACCGCTCAAAGCTAATCCGCTGTAGCTTAGGCGGGTTCAAATTACGCCGGCGGTTGAAATTTTTGAATTGTTATTTCTAATATTATTTAGGAATAATATAGCACTGTGAGTGCAAAAGATCTATAAAATTAGAATGCTTTGTTGTTGCAGCGTTCTTTACACATTTCAAATCAATTAGCCAATCAGCAATTTCTTCGCTGAAATCGATGTGAAAATAAATCCACGTGAGGCTGTCAGTTTGTAGTCTGCTTCAATATGGCAGCAGATTAAAATAAAAACTGACGCTTTTTTGTACCGGCTCTTTAAACTCTGCAAATAAGTAAGTCAGTCACTCACCAATGTTTGCCATAAATCGATGTGAAAACTGAGTAACACAGTCTGTTTGATGTAATCGTATAGTCAACAGAGGGTTTAGTTGGCGGGTTTAATGTGGTATGAACCGGGGTGAACTCGCGCCGCGGCACATCGCTGCGGATTTAACGGCGCGATGACGAGCATACTAATTCCCATAGCTGGATTTATTCGCGTATTTGTGAAATTATAAGTATTTGTGCTGGTCGGTATAAGTCGCGTTGGTATAGGTCACTATAGGTAGTAGAATCTAAAGTTTAGGTATAATTAGTTTTTCTGCCTCCGTGGTCTGAGCCGTGGGCTCATGATCCAGCGGTCCTGGCTTCGATTCCCAGGGGGGGGGACACAAAGTTGATATTTGTCAATTGCCAAACCAGTTTCTGATATTTTCCCCAGTTTGGTTAGTTAGGACAATGCAGGCTGATTCACCTGATTGTCTGGAAGAAAAAAAGATTCCGTGCTGTCGCTGTCTTTGATAGTGGTCGTTATAAAAACCATGTCAGAGTCCTATTAGCTGTGTTATTAGGTGGTTTAAAAACTCTGACACCAGGGTTCATCAGGGTCGATCGTCTCGAAACCCACATGACAACAACAAGAAGAAGAATTGCACAAGTCTTTTAAAATTTTGTGAAATTGGTATAGAAAATAGACAACACGTATAACTCAACACTTACCTACATATAGACGTATCTATCAGTTAAGCTATATTCTTCTATCAACATTGACCATCTGCTAAGACCTGCAAAGAGCTCATGTTTGAGGATCGTCGGTGGTAATGGCGTGATTAGCCGCATTGCACGGCGCATTCCGACGTGTGGAAACGTTGCAAACGTGGCAAAACGTCGTAACACGTTACTGGCTTAGGGTCGTGTTCACTGCAAGCGAGCGAAAGCGAACTGCCTCCGTGGTCTAGTGATATGAGCCATGGGCTCACGATCCGGAGGTTCTGGGTTCGATTTCCAGGGGGGAACACAAAGTTGATGTTTGTCAATTTATCACTTTGTAAGATTTTCCCCAGTTCGGTTATGGCAATGCAGGCTGAATCCACCTGACTGCGGGACAAGAAAATGGATTCTGTGCTTCGGAGGGCACGTGAAGCCGGTCCCGGTCACTATTTCTAATAGTATAGTCGTTACAGGTCGATGTTGCTCCAGCCCGTAAGTAACCCTATACGTGACCCCGGGTGGTGCTAAGAGTGAGTGCAACACAACTGGTACCTGCACTGTCCTCTGGACCTCGCAGCAAATAATGCCATACGATCGTCGCATTACAAGTTATACATTTTTTTATCCCTAATTACCACTAAGTACCACATACAGCCTGCCTACGATGTAGAGTTTACAGGAACATTACTGTAGGTACAGCCTGTCTAAGTCCGCAAAGATTTTTTTTATCATCGAGTGCATAATATAGCATCGCATCACATGGACATGAACCCTATAAAGTATATTGCATGTGAACCGATCGTACGAATACAAAACTAGATTGGAGGTTTTCGTTTTACAGTTGCAGCAGGGACGTTATTGCTTCGAATAAAACCTTTTTGTCCAATTATCTTATTGTGAAATATTTTACATATTTGCGATGGTTTGAATAATATTTGTGGGTGTAACGGAAGATTGATATATGGTACTGAAAAAAAATATGACTTTTTCATGTAAAAAAAAAAAGATCTCAACTTTAAAAGCAATATTAAGTGCGGATTTGACAGGCCGTTTTGTACTGAAATGACATTTCTGATTCAAACTCAAACTCGCTGTCACTCTTGAGAGCTGATTATAAATACGGGCCTTAGTTAATAAAGTTCTACCTATTATTTATAGTACACAACCGACCAACTTTGACAAAGTTTGCAGTACACATTTTATAAGAGTTTGTAAGTAGATCTTTGACGTCAGACGTCAAACATCTAAAAAGTAAGTGAAATCCTTACAATGGGGTAATATAATATACGCCCAGTAAACAAAAGTCGACCCTGAGATTGGGACGTGACTTGAACTTGGTTCAGAGTTTAGTAGAAGGAAACAAAGTTCATAATTCACCAGAGAATGTCGCATTACCAAAGCAGGGTACGGAATAATTACACCGTTTTTACATGACAAGCATTTTACTCTGGAGAGAGCAAAAACGCAGTTATTTTAACGTGATGAAAATGTACCGATTATCTACCGCAAATACCTACCAACTAAACAATTCTATCGGATTTCACAATGAATATTTTTAACGGCATTTCATGATTATATTATTAGATCTTGGCAGGTTTTTACATGATAACAAAATTATCTACCTAGGTAGATAATGCAACAAAAAATGAACTTGTAGTATACCTACCTACAAACTCAATCCAACAAACGAAAATTCAATACCAACAAAATATACAGGGTGTTAAAAAAGTACTGCGTTCCTTTAAACCATAATGTTCTACCTACTGATGATACCAAACAATATTTCCAGAGCATCATTTTTTTAGCTCGAAATAAAGGATGCATATGCATATGCATGCAATAAAAGAAGAAGATGAGCAGAGCATCTTTGTATGGAAACGCCTTTTTTTTTTCGAGCAAAATTTTTTTTTGCTTTGGAAAGTTGTTTGGTATCATCAGTAGAACATTGTGGTTTAAATGAACGCAGTACTTTTTTTACACCCTGTATAGATGCAAAATAGCAATACATATAGCAATAATTTCACCACAACCTATATCTCTAACAATCATAGGCCCGTATTTATAACCAGCTCTCAAGAGTGACAGCGAGTTTGAGTTCGTATCAGAAATGTCATTCCAGTACAAAATTAACTGTCAAATCCGCACTCAATCTTGAGATCGCTTTATAAATACGAGCCATAGTAAGAAGCCACAGAAGCTCCACCTTTACTCTGTGCTCTTATTAGATACTCTTTCATCATATTGGATACACCCACCACGGTTAGGAAAAGCACTCTCTACTATTTTCCTAGTAGAGAAAGTATTGCTTTTTTTCAAGAGGTTATTTCTCTCAATCGTAATAAAAGCAGACATTTTGCGCAAAACGAAAGAAATACGTCCTCTGTCTTTTTTAAAGAACAATGAGCTAAATACAAAAATAGAAGAATAGGGAATAAATTGATTAATCTACTAATTGGCTGGATTGTATGGAAACGAATTTTGTTTCCATTGTTTGATCCATAATATGGCCGTTTCTTATTAAGACTTTACAAGGTCACCTGATTATTCCTGAAAATTTCACCCTGTATATTTAATGGTTCTCCGTACAATTTACCCAATAAATAGTCAAATGATTTACCCGCTCTGTAGACCAAAGTACAAACAAAGCACTAGCAAATGCACGCACTCGCTAATGGACGCGTTCTATTGCGCACTCAGGCGCGGCCACTAATCACCTCCCACAAACAACGCGCAATGGATACAAACGACCCGCGCAGATTACCTGTTAATTATGTGGCGTAACTATTAGAGCGCTTTCCGACGATTGGCTAACTCTGCGGACTAGTAAAATACGCGAATGATACACCTATTTGAATAAAGTAGCATGGACATGGTTTAATTTAATTTAATTTCCATGCTGGACTGGGAGTGATAGAAAAACATAGAATGTGCCAGCTGCATCTCCTCCCGGGCATGCTGTAAAAATCAGCTAAGGGATTTGAGGGTTTCAGTATTGTAATTTAGGCGATGGGCTGACAACCTGTCACTATAGAAATGTACAGATCTATCTGGAATAACCCTCAAAACTTGTCAAACGTGGCGGAACGACCTTTTGTTTAGGTCGTTTACGCTCTGCCTACCCCATTAGGGATACAGGCGTGATTATATGTATGTATGTATGTTAATTTAACCTAAAGTTAAGAATTTGTACTTTTTTATTACTAAACGACAAACATTAACAAGTGTTATTCATAGTGAATATTTGTAGCGGCTTACTTGTTTTTGTTGAGAGAAGGCTTTTGAATATGAAAATATGGTAATAAAGTAAGGCATTTTTGTCAGATGAGTTGCCTAAAGTGGGTGCTAAAGGGTAGATTATGTACCACCCTCAACACTAACTTATATTAGGTATATGTTCAATATTTTCACTATTCAAAAAAATGCTTTGAAATAATACCCACACCCATACCCACTCACTCCGAAGCTCTGAAAAGTTTGTTTCAAAAATGTGAATTTCTGGCACCGATCACGATCGCGACGCTTTGACGCATAGCAAGTTTTTATTTTCTTCCTATTGCTGCCTGAAATATTGGTGATCATTCTGAATCCACTTTCCAAACACATTGTGAAAGAAAGAGAGTTGCAAGTTGTTACGATGAACTCTTTTTGTATGTAGGTATCTATCTAGTAAGTTAATTCAAATATCTTATTCTCTCAAAAACCAGCAAAATATATTCAATTTGTAATTATGTAGGTAGGTACATAAATAAAACATAAAAGTTATGTATCAAATTTGAACAAATAAAAAAACTACACAACTTTGTCTATCTATACTTATAGTTTTCTGCTCCCAGCGGGTGAAATTATTTTAGCAGTGCGGTAGCTAATACATTTTTTATGAGAACCCTAAGCCGTATTAGCTACATTTACAATAGCGGGCAAATTTGCATACGTGGTCGGAGCTCTATTTAGGCATAAGTAATTAAATTTAAACTACAGCTCGCCCGGCTGCTGTGCACACAGCGCGGTTGCGGTACGGACTCACCCCCTGGGGAAATCGAGTAAAAAGTCAACTTTAAAAGTTGAATCCCATCACAGATAGAACGTTTCTACCTGAATAATCTTAGTCTAGCCCCATAGGTAAATATTTGCTTTCACCGAGCAATTCTGAAGATAACTCCATTTCGATCGCGCAAAAGAAATTATCACGTAAGCACATTAAACTAAAAAAATTGAAATTTGTAAAATAAAAGATAAAATAATTAAATTTTCAGCTTCATTTTGTTCTCATTATTTTTTGCTAAATAAGAAAGTGGAGTTAACATTCGACCTCTATAATATCTATGCAAGATCTATTTATGCTAATGATTATGAAATAGAGAAAAGATTTGTACTTTAATGTCTAAGCTCCTGCACTGATTTTGAAAACCTGGTTTATTAATTCGCTTACGCTGTCCTTTTTCCTTCTAGAAATCAAGTCCGAACGGCACCAATGTAACGCTCGCTCCTGCTGTACTAGAAACAGGAGGGAGGTATCGCTGCGAGGTGTCCGGAGAGAGACCGCTCTTCCCAACCGTCTCTGATCACTCCGACATGACCATCGTCGGTAAGTGGCCCACAGAAATCGATTCCGAACGTCACTAATGGTAACGCTCGCCCCTGCAGTACTCGAAACAGGCGAAAGGTATTAGGTACTCCGACAGCAGCTTAGTATCAGTTAGTTAGTAGCAGTTAGTATGTTGAATATCTTCGATATCTAGATGGAAACTAGTATATTAGTAATACTTTTACAAATTGAACAAATCATCTGAATTTGCAATTCTCCTTCCAGCGCTACCAGACCGTGGCCCAACGATATCAGGGTCCCGTCTGCGGTATCAGATCGGTGACCGAGTCCAGGTGAACTGCACATCTGGACGGTCACGACCTGCCACTCGGCTGGCCTGGTACATCAACGGGGAGCCGGCGCCTGCTGGGGCTTTACATCCCCCCATCACGGAGGCGCACGAAGACGGGCTGGAGACTACAAGCCTCGCCCTCGACTTCAAAGTCAAGCCAAAGCACTTTAGGAAAGGAGACCTGAAGCTTAAAGTGAGTATTTAGGAAATTCGGAATGAATCTATGAATTTTTATTTTTACCGTAAGTAGTTAGGGTAATTTAACATAATATGCGTTTTAGTTAATTAATTACTGATAAAGTAGATACCTACATAAAGAAAAAACAATTACGAAACAGCACCTTTATTAAAAAAACATTTAAGAAAAATTTAACTAAAATAAAAAGTAAAAAGTATTTCTGCCTAATACCTATGAAATTATGCTAAACAATACCAGTTTGTGATTTGTCTCCCATACAATCACAATCACAAATCATTTAAAATGATATACGAGTTGATGTTCGTTAGGATTTAAATAACATAGCACTACAAAGTAACGAACAAAAAGAACATCCAGGCCTTGAGCAGAATATTTAAATTCATCGTTTAAATTAGATGTCTGACTAGAAAGCGTCCAGATGAGCTACGAATGAGCTAGCTTAGCGTACAAACTGAAAATTAACGTAGAGCAGGCATCTAGTTCCTTCTTTTACATGTTTAATCTTGTATTAGTATTGTTTGTGTAGTATGTTAACTCAGATGACTAAAATTGACTAATATGAGCTTTACAATTAATGATTAATTTCATGTCAAGATTTAGAGTACTTTATCCCGCATGTAGCTATTTAAAGGGAAACTTGCAAACCGACGTCAAAAGCAAATTCCGAAACATTGCCGAAAGTTAAAGCGATTGTTGCGTTAACACTTCAAAGCGTAACGAGAAATATTTAGTTGCGTTAATCTCCAAATTGTAACAAGTATTATAACGTAGCCAGGAAATAGTTCCTCCAGAGATTTATTAGATGATAAGGTACACGTATTTCTCACAGAAATTACATTTCATAGCGGTAGCGTATGAACACTGCATGAACTCGCACGAATAAAATTTGTAGAGAGCTTGATATTTTCCGGACCTAAATGAAACTGGTTATTAAAACTAGACTAAACGAACTGGGAGTTAAGGACTCTTAGGAATTGCGTGCAGGTTTTTGCTAAAATTACAAAATAGCTTTCTGACGTTCTCGTTAAAATCCGAAACTCATAGCAACGCGAGTAAACATAATAAAGTTGAAAGGGGAGATAGAGGGGCTAATAGGGTTGTTTAGATTTTAGATGTGAATATTTTGGCGAACTTAAAACCGCAGAACCGCACTTGTGTCTAATATTGCTATTGTGTAGTGACAATAGAGCTGAATGAAATTATGGAAAACGTGGTAGTGTCTGCTATTGAGCGGCAAGCAGGTGCATTGACATTTCGCTGGAATAACCAGGACTTAGAATATTGTGGTGGGTATACAGGGTGTAAAAAAGTACTGCGTTCTTTTAAACTACTTACATGTTCTACTGATGATAGCAAACAACTAAAAAAACTATCACAATGATGAAAAAGCACGAGAAACTCGCACTTTGCGGCCCCCCTTTCGTTTTCGCCTACTCCTACTTTTGACCTTCGTTTTGATTAAAATTGGGTTGGTGTCCGCAATGTGTGCCAATTTCTTGCGCTTTACTGAAATATCCGAGCTCAAGGCATGAACAACGTTGCAGTCGTGATGACCTACTGCTCCATTTTCTTAACTTTACTGTCCACGCAATCTGTTTAATTCTTCTCAATTACCTCCGCTCTGTATCACAAACTAATTAAAAATCGCAAAATCGCAAATTCATTGAATTTACGAGTCTGTTTGTGATTTTATGCTCCAGAAATTTCGCTACTTTGTAATGATAAAAGATTTTAAATGGATTTAAACATAATTGCAAGCTATGCAAAATGCCTTTATCTGAAACTACTTGGCGTGGCGGTGGTAACGATTCTGACTAACACAGTTCTATAATCTTTTTGATTGCTGTCATTTTATAATACAAAAGAAATAAACTGCACACTGTCATAGAATATGTCAACATGTAAAATGTATCTTTATACCGATGGTATCAGCATATTACTTTGATGTGATGATTTAATACAACACAATCTCATCAGTGTCACTTTGACAGCAGAACAGCTATATTACGACTTTCCAACTAGTGTTCTACTTATACGGGGTGTAAGGCTCGTATTTATAAAGCGATCTCAAGTTTGAGAGCAATATTAATTGTGGATTTGACAGGCCGTTTCTTACTGAAATGACATTTCTGATTCAAACTCAAACTCGCTGTCACTCTTGAGATCTGATTAAAAATACGGGCCTAAGGGACAGCTTCCCGTAAACGGATAGGGGTTACTCAGTCAACGTAACTGAACAACTTACGCCAGGAAGAAGAAATAAAAAAAAATACTTTCCCATACAAAATGACCGCCTCGATTACACAATTTGTATGGAAAAGCCAATTATTTTTCATTTCCTGACAGAATTTCCTGGTGGAAGTTGTTCAGTTTCGTTGACTAAGCAACCCCTACCAGTTTGCGGGAAGCCTGTCCCTTACACCCGGTATAATTTTTAATGTTTAAATGAAGATTCATGTGACCCCTTTATTACGGATGTGTAATTAGCATCTTGCAATCAATTAATGTTTCCTTACACCAATTACCTTGATTCAGCTGATTGTTAATATTATGCACACAATAATGAAATCCCCTAATTAATTAAAGTGATACTTAGCTGAACAAGGACTGCGCCAACCCCAAATACTTAAGCAAGCAATAATAATTATTATTATCCTCCCAACTGATGGTGATGATTTCGGTGACGGCGACCAATCTCCCAGATATCAACCATTTGCGCGAGACTTAGTTTTTAGTGAACAAGTGTTTGCGCAACACACAAGTGCCATCTTTATTCCTTTTAATTCTGATGGGACAGACTGACTGACACGACCCGAGAGAAATCTGGCGCAGGACTGACTATTTACATGCCCATCCGACGGCATAGATCATCTTAATTTTCGGACAATCAGGTGATCAGCCTGCAATGTCCTACCAAACTAGAAACAAAAATATAAAGTTTTTGTCCCCCGCCGGGAATCGAACCCGGCCTTCGGGTCGTGAGCACCAAGGCTCAGACCATGGAAGCAGCTGATGATCATGAAACCTCTAATCCTAAACCGTTTTCCCCGCAGTGCCTAGCAACAATAGCTACCGTCTACTGGCGCAGCAACGAGGAGAGCGTCCAGGGCGAGCGGAGTAAAGGGTACGCGCGGTCCCGGGAGCTGAGCGAGGGGGCTTCCCGGGCCGACCGGGTGCACGCCGCGGGCCGGCCGGGCGCCGCCGCCGCCGCCGCGCCCGCCATGCTCCTATACACCCTTATACTGCCGGTCATACACCGACTCGCCACGTAAGGGTGCACTGGGGTAAAATGGACATTGGTATCGATCGACGAAGTGAAATGGTAACTTTTTCCGAAAATGCGCGTTACCTGTCAGGTGTAAGAGTTACTGTACAGTTTTTAGTAATATTTAGATGTAAGAATGTAACTAAATACTTTAGTATTGATGGTCGTTATTTCAAAGTTAGATATATAAATCTTTAGCCGGAATCACACGGCCCTAACATCAGTTCAATGTAAATTTACCATACATTATAAATAGAATAATTAATTTATTGTGTGATTATCGGTGTGATCTACGTGCCATTTGCAAAACCGCATTTTTTTAAATATTTTTTATGGATAATCAACATTTGCGCATTTATTTATATTACGTTTAACCTCATTTTTCCAAAGACTAATATTTTTCTGACCAAAGGTAAGGTATTTCTAATTATAGCCTATCGTAGGTATACATTTTTACTTGGAAATACCATGCTTTGCATGATTTACAATTAATTATTAAAATATTCAATTAAATATCTACGTAGCATATCTATCACCAAGTGAATATTTGTAATTAAAGAGATTCTAGATTTTTTTATTGGAATGGAATTGATAAATTCGCTAAATATTTTGACTAGAGGAAGGCATGTTAAAAATAAGTTATAGGTAAGTATGTATACTCTATAAATCTAATGTCGTGTGAAAATGTGCTATAGTATTAATGAAAGTCAGTTGATTGACATTTGTACACGATACACAACATAAGACCTAACTTGGACATTAATTGAGGTGATTGGGTTGATTTTCCTAGTCATCTTTTTAACTTAAATAACATTCCAAGTTTGCGAGTGAACGGTAAGCAAATAAAATACCTAAATATTTTCAAACAACATACTTATAGATGGTTATCAGAAAATCCAATAACATAAGATTTTTTATACATTTTTTCCTTATTTTATTGTAAACGAAGTTGTTTTGACTATTCCCTGGTTTTTTTATCATCAATGTTGTACACTCCCCTTTGTGTTATGGAAATAACTTGGCGATTATTTTGATGTTATTGTGCTGTGCTCAATATGATAGTATCTTCACTGAATTAACCTTTATTTGTGCCACCCTTCCCGGGCTGCCCCTCACATTGATAATGCCCTAAATCCTACATCGCATGTAAATGCCAATTACTATGTTAAGAACTTAGATGTAAAGTATGATAGTTTTCGTTATATTCACTCGTATCCAAATATTTACTTAGGTACAGAATAGTGAGAAATAATAGTTTTTTTTAAGTTTCTTCTTCGATGGGATTTTTACGGTTATAAACACAGTTTCCATACTTTACTAAATCAACTATCTAAGTACCTATTTATGTGTTTCTTTTAGTTGCATCACAATAAAGTAATTCTTTTACTGCAATATTTTAAAGCTGTGTTCTACCAACTTATAAATTAGGTAAACTAAACAAATTCCACTAAAACTCAGATCAAAATATAAGTTTGAAAAATTATTTTCCTATACAAAATTAACCAACTATATTAATAGGAGCCTATAGGAGTTCCAATTATTGGATTATTGAGGAATTTCGTTCAATTTGATGAGAAGAGCACGCCTTTCAAATATCAAATTACCTTTATATTCGAAAATTATATAAGATTACAAATTATTATTTCAAATATAATAGTTAATAAAATAACACTGTAAATTAAATATTATGTAAATTTGAAAAGAGCTAAATTAATAAGTTTAGTGATAAGATTAACAATCCTATATGTATGTATAACTAGTCACAGGAAGAATAATGGAAACAAAATATAAATGACTTGTCGCTTGTGGAAATTCAAGTATTTATAACGCTTCTAGAGTCTGTGCGAAAAGAGAACAGGCATGGAATTTGAGGGCGCACATTTGTATTAATTAACCCACGGCTGGTTGCGTGGGGTTTATGCCTAGGTCTTTGGCCTAAAATCTCCAAAATTGTATGTAGAAAGTTAAGGTTAAAGACCTGGGCATATCCCTCACACGACAAAGCGACGTTTAATTAAATACAAATGCGCGCCCTCAAATTCTATGCCTGTTCTCTTTTCGCACAGACTCTATACTATACAAGACTGTGGTGTACAGAAAACCGAAAGAGATCGCTGGATCTTTAGTCGACCCGCGACAATTGAAACATTGTTGAAACGTCGGGATAAGGTAAATTCCTATGTTTTACCACCAAAATTTATCGCGAGTGACCCGGATAAAAAGTAAAATAAGTTTTTTTTTAAATTAGAAATGGGTTTGCTCTTGACTCCAGTCTAGGTCGGAAGAGACAGAGACGAAGTCGACGATGGAGCGAGCTCACCCAGAAGATGCCTGTTCACTCTAACTTTGAAGTGTTGGGGGTTGCATGCATTCGGAAACACAGACGCAGGTAGAGAGTTCCACTATTTTGCACAGTCTTTTTATGACTTCCCTATTACTTGCTTGATCGTAACAGTCATTTCATTAGGTATTACTCAGTTTCAGTTTCTAGTACACGGTCTCTTGCACCCTGTATAATAAAAGGTCGCAACTTGCCGTAACTATGTGTAATTTTTTTAAACAGACCATTGACCTTTAGCCTGTAGTGATTAGATTATAACTGGGTTAAAATAAAATAGGATTTCTTATTATATCCCCCATCCTCGAGAGGGCGAAATTATGAATGTTATTTCCTTCTCATGCCGACGGGACTTTCCCGGGAATCATAATAAAGATATTCCTGTCAGTCTCCTGAGAATATACAGAGGAAGTATAAAATTGTTTTCATTTTCATTTTATTCATCAAAGCTATCATTTATAATAAGGAAAATTGATTGGGCTGACCTTTGATTTATGAGGAAAGAAAATTTCCCAAATTGAAAGCAAGGTAGTATTTACATTTGATTTTACCATTTAAATATACCATATTCAGTCACGCCTTTATCCCTCACGGGGGTGGGCAGAGCGTCTATAGCTTGAGCCATATCTGCAAAACCTGATTCAAGTGCTGACAAGCTTTCCATACAAAGTCTTTTTCTGCTAGTTTTTGTATGTTAGCCAGATAACTGTTATTTATATATCAACAATGGTTTTATCATGTCTTGAATGGTTTTAGGGGTTCAGAATTCTGATTCTGATTCAAAAGTGAACAAATTCCAACAGAACTTATTAATCTAATTTCAGAAAAAAAACACCCTTTCAACCATTACAATTAAAATCGATGAATAATTAAGTGGTACTTTTATCAGCGATTAAGTACAGAATCTCTACAATCCAATTTTGCCCACAAAATAAATTAATAAATAGTATGATTAGGGCGGTATCATTTAGTTTTTTTATTAAACTTATTAAACTAAACATTATGAGGGCATTTGCATCTTTATAATGAAACTTATAAACTACGGAACTGATTTGATAAAAAAAGCCTTCACCGCTAGAAGGCGTTTAACATTATAAGTAGTAAGTACCTACTGCATTTTACCGCAGGTAAAAACATTTCTGTTTAGTTTTAGAGAATTAGGTAACTTGATAATTATGTAATAAAAGGTAACTTTTTACTAGTGCCCAGATTAATACCTGATTATAAATAGGTAGGTAACTATATGATTTGTAACAAACAATTGTACTAAATCATCAATTAGATAATTTATGTGTACAATGTATAATAAGTTTTTCTTTTTCTTATTACAAACTACTTATATTTTTAAGGAAATTGTTTGTTATCTTATAATAAGCTATATATTTTTGAATTGCCTATCCCATTAGGGATAAAGGCGTGATTTTATGTATGTATGTATTTTTGAATTTAAACCACTAGTAAAAAAATATCCAAAATATAAACCAATTCCAAAATTTCTATCAAAGTAATTTAATTAGGTTACTGAAATAGGTAAGGTGTCTAGTTATAAATTAAAAGAAATGGTTAGTCAAAATGAGATACTAACCATTAAAAATTCTATGTTTGACATTATTAAGATTGTATTACGAAGTATGCGGTTGAAATTGTTGCTTATTATTGTTATTAAATATTTATAGTATTTAAGTATGAAAATGTAAATAATGGTAAATTGTGTAGCTCAAAGTAAACAAAATACGAATAAACAATGTGATCTGCATTTATTTCGTTATTTTCTGTCTCCTTATTATACAGAGATATTTTTCAAAAATGAACTGACGCCTTTTGTATGGGAAGTCTTTTTTTTTCCATATTTCAACTTTTATTCCATAGAGAAAGTTGTTTAGTTTAATAGTCTAAACAAGCCCTTGAAATTTCTCTAATTGAATAAAAAATTCAACCAAACCGATGCCTTTTCATGAATGATAAGTATAATGAAATGACATGAAATTTCTTATAAACTGTACAATCATTAAGAAATCTTATCCAAAAATAAAGAGAAAGATAAAAAAAATAACGATTTTTAGTACCCTATCACCTTGTTTGACTGTACCATCAGCTTTGTCTTTAGTTCAAGGAATTCTACTTCTTATCACGTGGATGGAACACGTATTAACTATCACAAAGTGGCCCAGAACGTTGCCAGTTTAAGGAATAATTAAGGTACAGAAAGTGCTGCTAACAAGCAATGTGAAGCATAAAACAACCTCTGCTGTTACAAGTGCATAATACACGCGCTCACATATTACTGAAAATTACAAAACAAAAACTACACAAAATATGGTGTGATTATGTGAATTAAAAGCAAATAAAACAAACGTAGGCCCGTATTTATAATCAGCTCTCAAGAGTGACAGCGAGTTTGAGTCTGAATCAGAAATGTCATTTCAGTACAAAACCGCCTGTCATGCTCTCAAACTTGAGATCGCTTTATAAATACGAGCCGTAGGTACCTATTTTAACTGAAATGCGCAAAGGCGGTCTTATCTGTATGCGCAGTTTCCACCAGACATCCGAAATAGTAGGTAAACCTTATAAGAAGAAAAACGTATAGCAAATAAGTTCAGGTAAACGTTCTAGTCAGATGCTCGATATATTTGAAACAGTCTGTGTGATGATATTATTAATTAATAATTATACATCGAATATTATTTTTTTCGAAATAACAGTGAACAGCTGACTGTTGTCTGACGCCCGTATAAATAATCAGCTCTTGAGACTGATAGCTACTAAGAGTTAGTATCAGAAATGTCTTTTCAGTAGAAAATCCATACTTAATATTCTTCTCAATCTTGAGATCGCTTTATAAATATGAGCCTTAGTTAGTACCTATAATATAATCAGTAAATCAGAGTTTTACATACACATAAGATCGATCCAGGAAAGTGATTGCGTGATATGATACTTATTATTTCACTTTTTCATTGTTATTTTTTTTGTATTTTTCAGACAAAATATTTGTATGGTATCGACCTATTAACTCAGGGTAGTACCTACCCCTTAGTGGGTTGGGTATTTAAGCTGGTGATGTAGTCAACATTTCACAAAATTAACACACAAAATATTCTTAATGTTAGACGAAGTATACGTCGGAATTTTCCACTTCACGTTACAAATAAACCGCCTTCTGACCTCGATTTTTTTCTTTGGAAACCAAAGCAACGCGGCCTTCTGTTCCGTTCTGTTTTGCCTGTATCTACACGTGTATCTAAAATGAAATTATATTATTGACATTTTTGTTCAACATCAGACCTGCTTAAAATTAGTAGGTAGGTACAAAATTGGATTGTGGGTCATTTCAGAAAGTAGGATCTGTGTTTTGCTGTATATACAGGGTGTTAATTTAATTGCGTGCCATAGCTTAGGGGGTGTTTCAGTAACGTTAAAGGAGCCCATAAAAAATATTTAAAAAAAATCCATCTCAAAAAATCAATAAATCAAAATTCAGCATTTATTATGTTTCCAAAACCTGCGCTGTATCTCGCACTATAACCGAGCGCACGCGAGTCGCTATCATTGGTCGATGCGACTCGCGTGTTGCGCGCGATTGGTTATAGTGCGAGAGACAGCGCAACTCTGGGAATCATAATAAATACCTACCGACTTTTGTCTTTTTTTTTATTTTTTGAGTTGGTTTTTTTTTATGGGCTAGTTATGCTTATACGTTACTGAAACACCCCTTAAGCTATGGCACGCAATTAAATTAACACCCTGTATATTGTGTGATAGGTTGTCAGCCTTTCGCCTAAATCACAATAAACTGAAACCCTAGAATCCTTTACAGGAGGAGAAGCTGCTGTAATTTTTTTTTTTCATTCGCTTCCAGTCAAGCATTGAAGAAATTATTATAAACATAAAGTAGCACAACATGAAGTACCTATACATCTACACCACCGTTTTGTGGCTGCCGGAAGTAGCAGACTTAGGCTTGTATTTATGAACCGATCTCAAGATTGAATATTAAGTATGGATTTGACAGGCAGGATTTGATTTTTGATACGAACTCAAACTCGCTGTCAGTCTCAAGAGCTGATTATTAATACGGGCCTTACAACGCGATACGTGACCTATCCCCAATATTGGGGATTACTCCTCCTATCACCGCTCCTCCTTGAGTTTTTAATGAAATTCAAAATATTTACACCGGTATTAACCGGTTTTAAATTTGGAAAAGATCACAAACGAAAATTATCTTCAGGTTAGTATGGCTCTTAGAGCAACGCACGGCCTTTCCACCCGGAAAGGGTATGGCCTTGTTTACCTATTTTAGGTAAAATATGGCAAATAAATATTTGGGTACCTAGGTAAGATGAACTTTTAGATGTCATAAGAAAATGAACGAAATATCTTGAATCTTACTAGACACTATATTATTACTTATCATAAGAGGTTATGGTAACCTGTATCGACTCTCAACTTACACCTAATAATACATTTTATGAACTCATAAAATATTTACACATATTCAACTGATCCAAACTAATTTAGTTCCTACAAAGTTTTAAATTAATAGTTGTATTGGAACCGATATTTATTTTATTCCGAACAATAATAATAACAGACTATACCAAACAACATCAAATTAGAATTCAAATTGTGACACATCATGTGAATTGACCTTAGTCATAACAGCTGCAATAAATAGTCCAGCACTACACTGATTTTTAGGGATCCATAAGGTAATACTAATTATTATTTCTAAAAGAAAAAAAAAACTACTTAGACCTATTAAAAAGAAACGCAAGCCCAGCGTGAAAGAAAAAACTGTTCAGCGAGTCATTTATAAATAACTCACAAATCTTTAGTGATATTCCAATGTAGTTTTTTGTCTTGAGGAAAATAGTCTGCTTAAACTTTACTTAATAACCAATGAGGTTTTCTTCTTCTGTCGTATGGGTATCAAGTCGATCGACCCGATGAACCCTAGGTACTTATGTGTGTGAAGGGTGCACAATCCGCACATTAGCCGCTCGCGTGCGCAGCGGCCGTTAGCTGCCTGCATACGCACTGCATTACGCATCGACTAACCCTCTAAAATATTTTTTTTGCGGCC
This sequence comes from Scrobipalpa atriplicella, assembly GCA_029255725.1. NCBI lineage: Eukaryota > Metazoa > Arthropoda > Insecta > Lepidoptera > Gelechiidae > Scrobipalpa > Scrobipalpa atriplicella. The sequence goes on from JARACY010003451.1 coordinate 26,831, forward strand.
CTTTCCATAATCATTAGGTACTACCGATCTGTAATGTAGGGTATTGAAACACTTTGTATGGAATGTCAGTCTGTCAATATACGCAGCGCCGAACGGATGTGTTTACTTTGTCTTCCTAACACCTACCTACCTATTTCTCAGTGGCAACGAGGACATTCAAAAGAATTTACGCGAGTTGAACAGTGATCGAACGTTATTGTATGATTGTAGTGATAATTTGCAGTGACTGTTATGCAAAATGACGATCGGCAAGATTTCCGAGTTTGATATTCGTAAGGATGACTGGAAGTTGTACATTGAACGGTTACAGCAATATTTCGTCGTGAATGAAATAAAAAGTGATTTGCAAGTGCCAACCTTAATAACTGTTATGGGGTCGGAAAGTTACGAACTACTTGTTAATTTGTGTACACCGGCCAAACCGTCAACAAAAACTTTCACACAATTAACGGACATTATGGAAAAACATTTGCAGCCGAAACCGAGTGAACTTGCCGAGCGTTATAAGTTTAGACAAAGGCTGCAAAAAGGAGGCGAATCGATAAGTGAATACGTAGCTGTGCTTAAAAAAATGTCGAAAACATGCGAGTTTGGATCTTGGTTGGAAGAAAGTTTGCGTGATCAACTTGTTTGCGGCATTAGTAGTGAGGTCATTAGACAGAGACTTTTTGCAGAGACTGGATTGACTTTTGCAAAAGCCTATACTTTGTCAGTTAGTATGGAAGCAGCTGAAAAGAATGCGGCGGTAGTCATTGAAGGTCAAGGAAGGTCAACGAGTGACGCGTCGGCGGTTGATTGTCAAGCGATCACGGCGTCAACATGGCGGAAGAAAGGCGCGAAAGAAGGTACGAGAGGAAACGGCATGACGGCATCGGCGGCGAATCCAAGTCGAGAGTTACAAGGAGCGGTGCGGGAGACCGGCTCGCGTTTCTCAGGACGTAGTCGCGGGCGCGGTGCGTCAGCGGGTTCGGCGCCGGCGCGGCTTGAAGGTGGCGGGCGCACCCGGCTGCAGTGCCGGGCGTGCGGCGGCTCGCACGACGACTCCAGTTGCAAGTTTACTCGCTATGTGTGTCGAGTTTGCAATCGGCAAGGTCATCTACAACGCATGTGTCCGAATTTGACAGACCATCATTATGTCCAAAATCATGGTGCGGGGGAAGACATTGGTAGCGTAACAGACGACAGTGAAGAGGTAATTTTTATTGATGTTAATCAACTGACTGTAGCTAATTGTGAACCAATAATGATGGCATTGAATATTCAGGGAAAAATCATTAGTATGGAATGTGACACAGGTAGTGCCGTGTCGTGTATCAGTTATGATATGTACCAAAAATTATTCAGTGAGCTAAAAATTGAAAGATGTCGTTTAGTTTTAAGGTACTATACCGGGGAAATTGTAAGACCAGTGGGTGTAATTAAGCCTATAGTTGAGTATAATGGTAGAACTAAACAATTAGACTTGTATATAATTAAAAATGGTAAGACAGCATTATTAGGCCGGCAGTGGATAGGTGAATTGAAAATATTACCAGATATTTTGCAATCTTTACATCTAGTTACAAATGAGGAATTCAACTTGGACGTTTTCAGTTCCAGATACTCTAAGGTGTTTTCGGAGGGACTGGGCCGCTTCACCGGGCCGCCAGTGCGCATCCACGTGCGTGAGGGTGCACGGCCCGTGTTCATGCGCGCACGGCCGCTCGCCTACGCGCTGCGCGAGCCGGTGGAGCGCGCGCTGGAGCAGCACGTGCGGGACGGCATTCTCACGCCTGTCGAGCGCTCGGACTGGGCTACGCCTATCGTGCCGGTAGTTAAAAAGGACGGTAACATCAGAATTTGCGCAGATTATAAAGTAACTATAAATAAGATTTTAGAGATTGACCGTTACCCATTACCACGAGTAGAGGATTTATTGATACGTTTGGACGGGGGTAAGCGATTCAGCAAAATTGACTTATCGCAAGCCTATGCTCAGCTGGTTTTAGACGATTCAAAGAAATACACAGTAATCAACACTCATAAAGGCCTTTTTATGTATAATCGCTTGGTCTATGGTCTTTCATCGAGTCCTGGAATATTCCAGAGACGTTTAGAGGAGCTGTTTTGTGATCTGCCTCACGTAGGGGTATTTTTAGATGACGTCATTATCACAGGTAAGACGACAGAGGAACATATGCAAAATTTACATAAGGTTTTCGAACGGTTAGAAAAACATGGGCTTAAACTTAGAAAGGATAAGTGTGAATTTTTCGCAGAGTCATTAACTTATCTCGGCCACGTGATTAGTGAGAAGGGAGTACACACTTGCCCGAATAAAATCAAAGCCATTGTGGAAACGCCCGCGCCCTCGAACGTTTCGGAGTTGAGGTCGTTTATAGGCATGGTTATGTATTATTCTAAATTCGTGAAAAATGTAAGTACAGTTTTAGCGCCGTTGTACGAATTGTTGAAAACAGGTACGAGGTTTGTTTGGAACGCGACTCGGGAGCGAGCTTTTGAGCAGATTAAGGAACAGCTAGCCAGTAGTGAGGTGCTGATTCACTACTCGACGGAGCTACCGCTGGTGCTGACGGCAGACGCCAGCAGTGTTGGTGTGGGGGCGGTACTATCGCACGTGACGTCAGAAGGGGAGCGTCCAATCGCATATGCTTCGCGCGCACTTACTGCCGCCGAGCGCCACTACTCACAAATAGATCGTGAAGCGCTTGCGATAATTTTCGGTATACGTAAGTATCATCAATATTTATACGGTCGCAAATTCATTTTGAGGACGGATCACAAGCCCTTAACTTATATACTTGGTGATAAGGTGGGTATACCAGTCATGGCAGCATCACGTTTACAGCGCTGGGCGGTGCAGTTGTCAGGTTATAATTACCAGATTGAATATGTTAATACGAAGAAAAATTGTGCTGACGCTTTATCTCGCTTGCCACCTGTTTCTGTAAAGAAACGGGAACCCGTTGAGGAGGTAACCTATTTGAATTTCGTTGAAAATTTCTTACCTGTTACGAATGAGCATGTTAAAAAAGCTACAGCTAGGGACAAAGAACTGAGTCGTATAAAGATGTATGTAGAATCAGGGTGGCCTGAAAAATGTATGGATAAAGAAATCATACAGTATTTTGTTCGTAGACATGAACTTTACATAGAAGGAGGTTGTGTCATGTGGGGTTATCGCTTGATTATACCGTCAAGTTTAAGACTCTTGGTACTGAAGCAGTTACATAGTAGTCATATGGGCATAGTTAAAACTAAGTGCTGGGCACGCAGCTATGTCTGGTGGCCTGGAATTGATAGTGATGTGGAGGCGTTATGTCGGGACTGTGATACCTGTGCGCTCGAGGCAGCGGCACCTCCACGCGCCGCACCGGTGCCCTGGCCTTACCATCCAAAGCCCTGGAGTCGTTTGCATATTGATTTTCTGGGTCCATTCAAAGGTAAGACTTATCTAGTTTTGGTAGACTCCACTTCGAAATGGCTCGAGATTTTCCAAATGAAAAACACCAATGCTAATGCTGTTATTAAATGTTTACGGGCAATTTTTGCAAGGTTTGGTTTACCTCTAGAACTAGTGTCGGATCAAGGGCCACCTTTCACGAGCAGTGAGTTTGCATCGTTTTTGGAGATGAATGGTATTCGGCAAGTATTTTCACCGGCGTATCACCCAGCTTCAAATGGAGCTGCAGAAAATGCGGTCAAGCTCTGTAAACGTGCATTAAAAAAAGCGTATAGAGATGATGTGGACATTGATGCGTCACTACAGACTTTTCTCTTCACGTATAGAAATACGGTTCACAGTACAACGGGCGAGTCACCAGCTATGTTATTGCAAAGGCGCTCACTACGCACGCGACTTGATTTGTTACGTAATGAGCGTACGGTCCAAGATCGAGTGCGCGATGCGCAGAATAGGCAAACACGTTATGCGGGCGGCGTTAAACGTGAATTTACAGAAGGTGATAATGTTTGGGCTAGGGGCTACGGGTTGCAGGATAAGTGGATTAAGGGTACGGTCGTAGATAAGCAAGGATCTCGTAGGTACCTAATTGAAAGTGGTAACGGTCAATTTTTAAAACGGCACGTTGATCAATTACGCCGGAAGGCAAGGTTATCTGATGTTATCTGTCCAGAACATGATTTGAGTGGCAGGGCATTGCCAGATGAGTGTGAGAGTGTTGTTCCTCAGGTGTCTGCGGAGATCGCAGGTGCAGTGGCGGATGGGATTAATAGTAAACCGTCGTGCAGTCAACAAATTGTTCAATCAGATATTGCTACAGATTTGTCTCAAGATACGCCAAGTAATGCTTGCACATCCCAGACCCCACAGCAACCGCAACCTCTCGTTGAGCCCCGACCAATACGTCAACGCAAACCTGTTGTAAGATTTGGCTTTGAAATTGATTAGGTTATATAAATTAGTTATTAAGTTCATATATGTAAGTTCTATTATCACATTATGTACTTCTAGAATAAAAGATAATAATTCTTTCGAAACTTGGCTAGAATGTGTAGTGTAGCAGTTGTGTTTTGGGTTGATAAAATCTAATAGTATTTTTGTTTGTTTCTTGTTATATAGTTTTTAATTTAATTCAATAAGTGATAATTTAGAATAGCAAATTTCTTAAACCATATTTAGGAAAACTGTTGTTTAGAGTTAGAGAACTACTTTAAATTAAGTGGATTAGCGGTGGAGGTGTAATGTAGGGTATTGAAACACTTTGTATGGAATGTCAGTCTGTCAATATACGCAGCGCCGAACGGATGTGTTTACTTTGTCTTCCTAACACCTACCTACCTATTTCTCACGATCCAACTCTGGGTATTGCAAAGTCTAATGCAGGCTAAGATACTGTTTGAACAGGATAAAATCGCCTGTGCTTTTTCTGAAAGTAGTTACCTAACATGGCTATTTTAATTTGCTTATTATTCAGAAATATTGAGTCCATCGATTTTCAAGGTACAAAAGCAAATAACTTCCACATCAGTACTATAGTTCGGCAAATAATTAGATACTGATGATAACAGTTACTTTTAGAAACAACCTTAAGTTTAATTTTACCCGATGTTAACGTTTGGTGTCACTGTTCTTGTGTAACAGTAACAGCTAGCTGATTATTAAAAAAAATGTCTCCATTATTTCAACCCTTTATTCACACCAATACAAATTGAATGAGTATTTCCCATTAAATAGTTCGGATCCAAACAATGTTATTTTAGCTTTATTTTAGCTATGGGAGGCAGCCCCGTGACCCGCAGCTTTGTAACTCGATTGTGTTGGTTTATCAGGATAGCTTAAGATCTGGCAAGGTACATAGGGTCGTTTAATAGAGCTAACTACCCACCATAAAATCAGAAGAAAAATTCATTAGCATTGTCACTTTGTATCAGGTGAGACAGGTGAGAAATGCAGCCTATGTTTGTATAGAAATCAAATCGAATATGTCGCTTTATTCGCACCGAAACAAATTGCACGGTTGGAGTATTTCCCATTAAATAGCTCGGTTACAAACAATGGTCACGATTCGGCGTAAACAAGATTTTACTAAAATAAAACGATACCTGTCATTTTCTTTTTCTGTAAGCAGAAAAGGATGGCAGTATAGATAGACTTATTAAAATCCTATCATTCAAAAACTTCAAAGGATTTAGATTCGTTCACGTTCACATCACGACTTAACTTGACTTATCTAGATTTTTTAACTCTCTCTCTCTCTCTCTCTCTCTCTCTCTCGACCCGAACTTTTTTAACTGACAGAATTATAATAAGTCCGTCTATACTGCCATCCTTTTTTGTTCGCTCAAGCAAGACGGAAAATGACAGGTATCGTTTTATTTTAGTAAAATCTTGTTTACGCCGAATCGTGACCATTGTTTGTAACCGAGCTATTTAATGGGAAATACTCCACCGTGCAATTTGTTTCGGTGCGAATAAAGCGACATATTCGATTTGATTTCTATACAAACATAGGCTGCATTTCTCACCTGTCTCACCTGATACAAAGTGACAATGCTAATGAATTTTTCTTCTGATTTTATGGTGGGTAGTTAGCTCTATTAAACGACCCTATGTACCTTGCCAGATCTTAAGCTATCCTGATAAAACCAACACAATCGAGTTACAAAGCTGCGGGTCACGGGGCTGCCTCCCATAGCTAAAATAAAGCTAAAATAACATTGTTTGGATCCGAACTATTTAATGGGAATTACTCATTCAATTTGTATTGGTGTGAATAAAGGGTTGAAATAATGGAAGACATTTTTTTAATAATCAGCTAGCTGTTACTGTTACACCAAGAACAGTGACACCAACGTT
>JARACY010003452.1:0-33129 GCA_029255725.1 Scrobipalpa atriplicella
AACAGAAAAAAAGAACACACCGATGTTTACAATTTTTGACGAAGATCATTTCCTTTCGGAGCCAAGAGCATCCCTAAGCCGACACAAACTGCATGCATTCGTATACTCACTTTTACTTGTGTTTTACCTCTGTTCATAAAGCGCGCCGATGCCTCTTTGAACCTATATGTAACTCGGACACATTGACCTACTGAAAGCACTAGCTGTCATATACCTTATTTGCCTAAGATACCCAACCCATCTGAATTGTACCAACTACACTCTGTCTTATTCATTTAGTGGGCTTATCCCGTTACCTCCATCTGGCAGTATCCTCACTCGTGTGCTTTCAACTTGATTCGTTTTACATTAACTGCACCGCGTTTAAACTGCACAAGTGTTGTAAGGTTAAAACAGCAACCGATGTTAAGGATGCTGATAGACAATGTTTAAAGGGCTAGTTTGAGATGGGGTGAATTTGGCTAAAACCGAACTAAGGACAACTGAATTCTAATGCTCTTGATTGTACATTTATTTGGACGATAAGGCTCACTAGTAGCTGAGACGGAAAGTCCGGTTACTGGAATAAATGACTGAACTACTGAGACCAAAAGATAGGTACCTATGACCTGCTTCCTAGCGGTCAACGCGGACTAATTTCGGGCTAGCCTTATGAATGAATCCGAGTGAACTACGGTTCATTGTCGACTCATATCTGGGCCAGAGTCTAGAGTCAATAGCAAATTTTAAAAATAAATAACCACTCAGGTGAAGATAGGAATACTCTGTACCATGCTGCGAGCTAATTGACGTTGGCGTTGTGCCTTCAAATTGTGGTCAAATATTTACCTGCTGGCTCCGTAAAGCGCACAGCAAACACCGGGCTGTTTGCCCAGTCCGAGCCTGTGTTTGCGCTGGTTATCCGACGTGATCTTAAAGTTTGGCCTGAGGAAGAAAGTCAGTGTTTTACAAACCTACACTACATACATGCCGTTATCCCTCGTGGGGTAGGCAGAGCGCAAGCTTAAAAAAGCAATTTTGCCACAAATATTAAAGCCAATTTCATATCGAAATGTGTATCGCTATAACGCAGGTTGTAAGATCATCGCCCAAATTGCAATATACTGAACTCACATTTTTATCTACTGATCTCTACAGTATGCACGGGAAGAGAAACAGCTGGAACATTCTATGTTTTTCTATCGCTCCTAGTCCAGCATGGAAGAGTTGTTTGTCCAGTCCGAGCCAGTGTTTGCACTTGTTATCCGACGTGATCTTGAAGTTTGAGCTGAGGGAAGAAAGCCAGTTTCTTTGTGCTGTTTAATCTTGCTGGAGGATCGTGTGACACGTTTATGAAGGTTGGGGTTAGGGACTTGGGATTTTGAAAGTATTTAGAATTTATTTGCACGTTTAAATTTTTTTTTATTTTATTTGGGACAATACAACGGAATTTTTCAAAAAGTCTTCGAATTAAGATTTACTAATGTGAAATTAAATTGTGCTAATATGGTTGATTCATCTGTAACCCGTGTATCTAATACTACTAAAAAAAAACATTATAAACACGTATTCTTATAAATGGATGCTATACTTTATATCTTCAGCAGTTCTTTCAATTAATAATGAACACCCTTGATGAAACGTGCTCAAAGCGATATCAAGTCTTTTTGTTCTTTAACCACTTAACTAATTATATCTCTTTTCTTTTGTTGCAGGTATGTACCACACATTAAAGCTATTAAAACGACGCGTACCGTCAGATGCATCGGGTAATAAAAACATAATTCGGTGTAATAAGACACGTGTGTTGTTGCAGTCACGATAGCGGAGGTTTCTGTGCGAATTTGAACTCTATTGTAAGTGTGATTGGCCATGTCTTCGCTCAGACGTCATGATGATATACGTTGCTGCATTACTTCTGAACTTATGACGAAATCGTCGACCAAAACCAGCAATGTCAAAGACGCATGAGTGTAGGGCCTTTGATCACTTATAGGTGTATGTAGGTGGGCCTACCCTGCAATTATGTTCGGGTAATCATCTCAAAAACATAAGCGTCTTGCCCGTTTTAGCAGCACCTTCGCGATTTTTGCGTGAAATCTGCACCGCGTAATTCATATCGCTATCCCGGACTCGTGTATTCCGTTGGCTGACATTTTGGAGGAAATGCCGCGGCGAAAGACAAGAATGCTGCATTCCAGTAGTGTCAAATTGCTTGCAAGTATGATTTTGTTAAAGATGTTATCATATAAACTAAATTGTCCGATCGAGGTTGTCACTTTCTGTGAGGTAGTCAATAGTTTTTCTGAAAGAATTTCTTTATGAACGTTGTTCAGTTTCGTTGACTTCTTCTTTGTGGAAAGCTGCCCGTAACACCCTTTATTACAACTGTCGTGATTGAGCTAGATAACTAAACATGCAATTTTGTCACAGCGCACAGGATGCGGGGATTTTTTCATTATCGCTCTTTCTGTTTCGCACGCTGTCGTTAGTCTGGGTCAGGCTTTCCGCACAATTTATTTCTGAACAATTTGAAGCTGTTAAGCTCATTTTACGGTTGTTAGGTCTCTTTCTAAATGGTTCTAGATCTTTGTCTATTAGTGTATGCTTTCGTGAGACCACTTCTCTTAATTTTTTGCTCAAAAGACTCTTTGTAAATCTAAACGTGTAATATGTGACGAAGTGGGGAGCTTTTAAAGAGTTTTATTTCAACGTATATTCCTAATTATAAGTACCACATTGTTCTTAATCAAGTGGCCATACAAAGCGCCCTCCTATCAAGGTATAATTAAAGAGTATCATTTGATTCCAAGCTCGCATTCATGCATCGGTAAGTGATATTCTATTCCGCGTGGTTGATCTCCCTAAAAGGGCATAATTACAAGAACCATCAGAAAATGAGAAAATGTGAGGAATCACTACAATGTATGGCCGTAAGAAAATTCAATGTAAGAAGTACATCGTTGCTAAAAGCAAAGGTACTGTGATAAAAAAAAAACATAACTTAAACCAGGAATGTAAGTACTTATATCTTTGCAGCATAGGGTTTACAACGGCCGTAGTCGTTGCAGAAACACAGCCCAAATAATGTACCTATCCCTGTAAACGTATAGGCTACGATACAACCATTTGGTATAGGTATGAAACGAGAAGAGAACCAAACAAAGGCCAAAATATGTATCAAACAGACTCGAGCGCAACGGTAGGTACAGTACATAGGCTAAGACCTTTCCCAGATCACGGCTCGCTCGCATAGCTGGCGTGCCTAGCGCCCAATTAGAGCGATTAGCGCATGCGCGCCGATTAAACTATTCCTTGTTGCGCGCGCGCAGGATTCTAGCGGCCTGAGTACGCAGTGTTGTGGGGAACAATGTGTACTGTTAGTTAGTTAGATGAATTTTCAAGCTCTTTGTTCGAAGAGCAAAGGGAGAGACTTGTTATGAACAAATATATCTATGACCTCTATGTAGGATATGGGATCCTGATCATATACTCAGGATATTTACTGTGTAACAGATTCTATTACTAGTATAAACAGAATTATTTCATATACATTGTAATTGAGTCATCTATCGGCATACAGTTTTTTCGATCAATTTCAGCCTCTCATGGGGTTTGAACTATAATGCATTACGAAAGTTTTCCTTTGGTCGGGCACTGCGTATTATTCCCAAGTTAAAAAAGAAATTATTAAAAAAGGAAAGACAAAAAGACTCGAGCCCGTTTCAAAAATATTTCTACGTCATGTTTGTCGCGTAACGTTTCAGTCGCTCTTAGGTTTTAGAAGTCACAATGTAAATGAAAAATAACGAAGATAAATATAAATGACGGACGGTATTATGTACAGTTCTCACGGTTATTTAGCTACCTGTTATTTTGTCATGTAAATGGAACGAAAGAGTGTTTGTTCTTATCTTTATTCATAAAGTGTAATGAAGGACTTACTCTGTCTGTCTTGTATGTTTAATTTCCTTTTATGATAACATGTTTATGTTAGTCTTATTTAACTTTGTATATTTTGTTTTCTAGATTCATTGCTAAAAAGTGGAAGATAGTTTTATATTATGGTCGTCAAAATAAGTATATGTAATGTATAGTTGTTTTATCTCATGACTGCCACTCGGCCAACTTGTGGTGTGAGTACAAACAGACAGATGTGTGCCCTTGTGTGCGTGCGTACCTATTACAGTTTTACAATGCCAACCTCACGCACACTAAGACATTTACACACACAAATATGGCCGAGCGGCTGTCGTGAGATAAAACAATTATAATACTAAATTGGCCTTACCTTCGTTTGTTTGTAAAATAAACTAAATGAGTCACCAAATAACCACTTGCTCGCAAATATTTTCGTTTTTAGCTGGAACATGTCACAGTCCATTTATTTATCCAAATTGGGTTTTACAACCATTTTGTTTTCGGAATTATTTGCCAGATTGCTCGTAAAAGCTTAATATGGTACTAGGATCGATTCCAATCTTTATTCAAGTACAAGCCTTAAAGGACAGTACCCTGATATTGTATATCAGGATTGCCGTAATTAAAAAAAGTGCCTTCAGTGATTTAAGTCAGGGATAATTTACCCTAAAGGTCAGCTATAGAAGTAGAGTAAGTCTATTAAGTCTTTTAAGTGTCAAAATATCATACTTTCTACTTGACGTACGAGTACGTACTATGCGAAACAGAATTACAAAATTATACAGGGTGTAAAAAAATTAAAGATACCAAACAACTTTCCCAAAGAACAACAATTTTAGCACGTAAATAAAAATTGCCTTTTTGCATCTGCAATTTTGTATGGACAAGCCAAAATTTTATTTCGAGCTAAATTTTTTGTTCTTTGGGAAAGTTGTTTGGTATCATTAGTAGAACATGTGGTTTAAAGGAACGCAGTAATTTTTTTTACACCCTGTATACAAATCAGTTTGCAACATTTCTCGGAAAACGCAGTTTCCACAGGTGCAATGCGGGCGCTCTGGTTTCCTTATGCGGTTATCCTTTTCCAAGAACTCGTAAAATTATATGAATATGCTTGTACGTAACTTTCCGATAGTTTGTTGCAGTAACCACGACACAAATTGAAATACTGTGTGTGTCTTAAACATCTAGAATACAGCAGAAGTTAGATATAGCTAAGTAGAGAAAACAAACACATTCTTTGCCAAAGCCTACCAACCTATGCATTGACAAGAGAAGCATTGGAAAAAAGCGCTCTAAAGTACACCTTTTGTATAATTTAAATCTTGTAGACCAATTTCATGGACGACCTCTTAAGCCTGACCACTGACTTGCCGGCTTGAAAACTCTGACATCAAGGTTTGTCAGACTGACCGCTCATACCGACGCGGCATAACAGTCCTTCTACTGTAACGACATGGTAATATCCAGGAGTGCGTTCACGGGTGCACGGTTAGGGGAAGATGAGGGGAATTGTTTATGGTTTTTGACATTTGGCGAAATATTCTCTTGGTAATAAGGTCGAGAATGGCGCGGTAACCATAGACAATTCCCCTCATCTTCCCCTAACCGTGCGCCCGTGAACGCACTCCAGTGAATGTAGTGTGGTACTAACTTATGGACGCGAAGGCATTCGTCAGGCCGCTGGCCGAGACGCCTTGACCGCCGCTCGTGTCCTGCGGCTCACGATACTATGCCAAATATGCGCTTATTGCAAGCTGTACATGTATAATTAGTGAGGTACTTACTTGGTTTTATAATGTAATAGTGTCAATATGGTTACTAAAGTTAATAAAGAGACGCAGGGATAGATTGTTACTTGTACCAGTGATTTCGCTTGTTTCCACGCTCTTCAGACTAACTACTCGCAGCAAAAGAGGATGGACTAGCCTGGTGACTAGTTACTTCTGGTCAACTAACGGCGAAATAAAATCAAAATAGGTCCAGTAGTTTTTGAATGGAATGAAACAAACTAAAGATCGCCATTGCGTACATTTAGTTTTAAAATAGTTTCTAAAATTGTATATTTTATCAAACCAACGGCAAATAAGGTGAAAGAAACCGCGGTATCAAAGTATCCAATGGTTTTAATAGAGTTAATAAGCTTGAAATACCTATAATTAGTCCATTTAAACGGTGTTAAGGCTTGCGTCTAAGTCTAGTCTAGGTAGTACCGGACGCTACAGTCGAGCACGGTTAACATTGCACCTCTAGATACTCTGTCCCGTTGCTACAAAGTCTATTTCTATGCTGAAAGGCAAGCGTCTGCGCATGTTGGAGTGTAAGGTAGTACCGGATGTAATTACCACGAGCCATCACGCCGCAAGGGCCCGCTGACGCTGCGAAAATAAGTCCAACATATTGTATTGTAAACAGCTTCTAATACAAAAGTTAACTATCCTTTGAGATATTTATTCAATTAATCGCAAGTTATTTAGAAAACACTGCAATGCATTTTAATTTGCCTCTAAAATCAAGAAATATGTTTTAATTTGCCTCTTAAATCAAGAAATATATTTAGACTACACCAGGTAACTGACGAATTAAGGAAACTGACGAGACAAGGAAACTGACTAGTTAACGAATTTATTAAAACTGTCGAACGAGGAAACTGACGATTTAGGGAAACTGACAAGACAGTGTCTACCTAACTCATTAGAATATGTGTGGTATATTACTGACACTTAAAAACAAATCTTTTTCCACTACTTTTCACAAAATGGGAACAACTTAACCCTATCACATGAACATGATCTCTTGTATGACAAATTCGCAACCCGATACTTTGCATGAAGTACCTACTGATAGTACCATACATGGAGTCAATATACGCATATTATGTCGCTTACAAAGTCACAATGTACATTGAAATCGATCGCCGCTAACCCCTAATCATTGGACTGTTAACGATTTAATAGTTGCGCTGCAACATTTGAGCTCCAGTTGTAAGGAAGAGCGCTTATTGGGTGATAAAGCGGGTTTGATTATCGGAAGTGATAGTTCATAGATAAGTTGTACTTAAAGTAGGCGGAGTTAAGCCTGTTAGCACTTGAAGTGAAACTCAAAGCTGTTAGTGTTTCTCATGTCGATAATAACGAGAAATTAAATAAGTACAAGTCTCAAAAAAATTAAGGGCGATATTTGGTCATTTGCGTAAATAAACACAACTAAAATTAAATCAAATGTCTTAATTCTAAGGGGGTGCCTAATCATTAGAACTTAACATGCTCAGCCTCTGCAAAATTTTACGATTGTCTCATACTTAGCCACATAGCAGATCTAGACACGCGGTAGCGTGTCCAGCCAAGTTCAAGCCAAACGCAGAGAACTGGCGGGCAGCACCGTGTGTTATTTTACAGGAACCATTTGGAGTCACTTTTGACCCCTCAATAACTCAAAAACTATTCAACGTAAATACACCAAATTTGGTTTACATATCAGGACCCCCTAGGTAAACAAGTATACAAAATTTTATAAACATAGCTTTATCGGTTAAATAGATATTAACGTCTGAATATCGGCATTTTTATGATTGATTGACTGACTGACTGACTGACATATAGATCAAAAACCTAACCTACTTCTAGATGACCTACAAAGTTCAAATTTGGTATGATGATAGATTGTAATGAAACAATTTTGGAAAAATTCAAAAAAGTAAAAAAATATATATAGGGGGGGGAAAGGGGGCATTTTTAAATTTTTTACCTACTATATCGAGTGGGGTGTCATTAGATAGGTCTTGTAATGACCTACAAAGTTCAAATTTGGTATGATGATAGATTATAATGTAACAATTGTGGAAAAATTCAAAAGAAGTAAAAAAATATATAGGGGGGGGAAGGGGTATTTTTAATTTTTTTACCTACTATATCGAGTGGGGTGTCATTAGATAGGTCTTGTAAAATAAAGTTAAGGTTTCTTTAAAACTAAGTTTCCTAAATATGTATGTCTTGAGATATTTGCAATTAAAGCCGTCGTACTTGAAAAAGTAATTGATCAAATATTACCTTATATTCATTATGTTACCCACTCCCATAATTATAAGAATATTGAATAATAGTAAATTTATATTTAGATCAATTTAAATTACCGACAAAAAGTCATGATATCCCACCAAAAACATAAATGTAAAAATAGAAGCCAAGTTCTTGGTAGTTTGGTGCATGGTTTGCACAAAAAAGTTGTATTATCAAAAAAGCGGGCCAAGTCAAGGGTTTATTAAAGTAATTCTAAGCTCTTCAATAAGGTATCATTTCATGCAACTTGGCCGTTGTAGAGTGGTGTTGTAGGTGACAGTTTGTATTATTCTCTACAACGGCCAAGTAATTTGAAATGATACCTTATTGAAGAGCTTAGAATTACTTTAATAAACCCTTGACTTGGCCCGCTTTTTTGATAATACAACTTTTTTGTGCAAACCATGCACCAAACTACCAAGAACTTGGCTTCTATTTTTACATTTATGTTTTTGGTGGGATAGACATATCTGATAGCATCTTCAGCGGCATCATTAATAATCGGTGGTGGTCAAAATCGCTTGAGCTTATGGGCTGCTACATTCAGTGGGGCTCGGCAGGCGGACGCGACAGAGCGTGTCATGGATCCGTTGAGCCGATCTAGAGCGCAGTCTGGCCTAGGCAGTGCGTTGAACCTAGCCCGGTAGACCTACCGGTGTCACTTTTATAGCCTTAGGTAGGTTAGTCGGTTCCTTTAGGCAAATTATAGCACACTTTGTAGGTAGGTATATTTTTCCTTTCCATCAAGACGATAGATGGGTAAAGTTCCTCTTTTAATAAAACTAATTTTAAGACTCCCGCTTCCCGCGACCACGGCTCATGGAAAGGGTCCGATACGTAAGGAAAAACAAAATAAATAAACACAACTAAAATCCGTTCAAAATAGTTTTATTAAAATGAGTTACAACAGCTGTGCAAACCTCAGAAAACATCCTCAAAAAAAGTTCCTCTTACTTTCTTAAAATTTCACGCGCTTATTTTCGTAGCTTCTATGGAGTTACTAAGTCGTTAAAGTTCAAAACGCCGTGTACAAGGTTTGTCACGAACTTTTTGTGAATCTCAACATCCAAACAAACCCAAATTGGTGTAAAGCCTCCAGCTAGGCCCTAATTGGTTACGCAGACCAAATAAGCCGTCGCCATCTTCGTACGCTTTTTTTAAGACGACATTTGAAATACGAAGTTCAAGCCGCTGTAGAAAACTTGTCCTTTAGACAAATAAACCAACAAAAGTCGGGACAGCAACAATTTACAGGCCGAGGAGCGTGTTCACGGAATCCAGCCTTTGTTGTGTCTGAAATCTTGGAATTGTCAGGAATTCCTCAGAGGTGCCACATCTTCCAGGGTCATCTGGCAGACATCTCAGAAATGGGCTCGTTTTTGCATTGCAACTAAAAATCTCCGCGAAAAGACTTATTTTTTGTCAATTATATTCTGAGAATACCTCTAGCACGCGTCAATAACAAGATATCAAGATAACCAGTAAATAGGTACCACGACTTAAAATCTGAAGCCACATAATCACAAACCAGTTTATTCTTTAGCTTTTGATATTAAATTCTTCAATCACCTCCAAAGGTCAGCTGCCACGTTCTATTTCTTCGATTTACCATGTCACGACACACAAAAGCTCGTGCTCAGGCGCAGGTTTTTTTGTTCGCTCCCCGCCGCCATCTTTCCCAGAACTGTCGCGGGCGGCAAAAAGTCGAGTTGCCTTTGCCTGTAACTCGCGCGTCCGAGGTGTGAATATAATTAATGGTTTATCAAAGGACCCGCCTCCCATTGCAACCGATTTGGGCATGAGCTCATTTGATGTGGTCTCCTGATTCGTACAATTCTCGCTTTTTAGCGGTTTGACGGAAACGCTTGTTTTGTGATCTTGAAATGGCTTTTTAATAGCCTTCCTTGTCATGATTATTTTACATATATGACAGTGAGTGACTGAACTCCTTCACTGAATATTGCGTCCCTTCACATTTATCATCAAATCCAATAATATCAACCTACAGAAATTCTCAAACTCACTAAATATCTTGTACCGTTTTCGTCTTCTCTTACAAAGTAACGCGTCCATTAATTCTGGATTATTTTCGCGCGCATCAATCTAGATGGTTGCGCGATCGGATTTAATTAGTGAGGTAATAAATCTCAGATATGGAGACCGCGGCTTATTTCATCGCCGTGTATCGGAGTCTCGTCTTCATTTTAACCGACTGCGCGAAGCAGTTGAGAATTTTTATAAGATTCTAATTTCATCGGTTTTTTGTGACTAATAGTGCCACGTCGTTACTATAGTACCGGATTTAGATATAAATCGATACATACATTATATTCACGCGTTTATCCCTTGCGTGGTTGGTAGAGCGTCACGTAGGTAGGTACGAAAGCTTTTTCCATGTCAGATAATTCTAACTTATGCAGCTTTACACTGCTGTAAAGCTCCTATAGCCAGATTTATACATTTACTGCGACCTGCTTTTGCAAAGATATCAATTTCTCTCGGATTTACGATTACATATAGGCTGTAAATTCGTCATAGTTCAGTAATCACACACCTGCGCCGGCGCAAGCACGTCATTAGTCCACACCTCGGCTCCTATAACTGTCTTGTGAATAAATAGCATTACACTATCTGTCACATCAGACTAGCGGCGCTCATATTTCTTGGACCTACTTGGATTTAGATAAGACAAAACTAGAGAAGTCGTGGATAACGTTGATAGAGCAAACGTTTTAGTTTACTGGCTTAAATAGGTTTGTCATACATACAATAAAGTCACTCACGCCCTTACTTTATCCCTAACAGGGTTAAATTCTTTTCGCCACGTAGTAACAAAATTAATTAATTATTAATTAATTAATTAAATTAATGATTTCTTTTTAGAAATAAGCTGTACCTGTTGTGTCTTGTTTTGATATGTATTATCCTTTGTATTTTATTGTGTACAATAAACTGTTAAATAAATAAATAAATAAATAAGGACATTTTTAGATTAAATTGTGTATTGCAATGGTCAAAGGTTGTCAATCCATCGCCTAAATTACAATGTAACCCTCGAATCCCATTGCTGGCTTCTACACCATTTCCCGGACGAGAAGCAGCTGGCACATTATTTTTTTTTATGCTTCAAGTCCAGCATGGAAGTTGTTTAAATAAATACACTGAAATATCTTAGCTTTTAGGTGCAGTAAGAGTACACTTCTGCCCGCTTGCATTTCTATTACAATGCAAAACTCGATGCACAATCGCTAAACACTCGCTCGATGTTGTTGGATGTTGGATCACTAGTGTGCCAACCACTTTTATTATTATTATTATTTATTAAGAATTACATAAACATTATCATTACAGGAACTTAGCCTAATGCGACAATGTTAGGAAAGAACAATCATGTTTTGGATACTACTTGCAACGCTACCTTTTCAAACTCAGACAATGAGCATATAAATATATCTAGAATTAGACATATTTCATTTAATATTTTAATCGCTCTAGTTAGAGGGAAAAACTTAAGTAGATTGGTCCTAGCAACCGGCACCTTAAACAATTCTGCTCTAGGCCGAAATCTCCTATTGGGTACCACTATCAGTAATGATTGCAATATTGTTGCATTTGTTAATTTACCCCGAAAGACTTTGAAGACATATTTCGCTAAGGCCATATCCCGTCTCACCTCCAATTTATTATACCCTACCATGCCCATGACAAATAATGTCGGATACATAAGCGGAAAGAAGGGATATACACCATATTCCTTTAACACCACTTACTCCGGCTAAGCCCGTTGCTTATCTCCTAATCTCCAGTGTTATGTGATCCTAGATCAGTGAACTGTGAGAGTTACGACCACGGTTCATATGATAAGACCAGTCGCAAACAACCACTGAGATAAGATGCCTGAGCTTAGTTTGCCTATTAAAATGACACATGACTCTATGGAATTTGAATTCCTGCAGGAGATAGTGTGGGTATGGTTTAACCTAGTCTGGGCTACTTGATTGAATAAATCTATGTATATTATGTCTGGTTGGCCAACATGACGGGGCATCTACATTACAAATAGTGACCAAGTGCTGCTTTTTTCTGCAGGTGGTATTAATTTGGACGAAATAGTTACTGATTTTTATAATTGATCAAGAATGAAATTATATAACTGGGCATTACTTAAGAAAATGAAATGACCTTTTAATCTAGTCGTGCAAATTCAATCAAAATTAATCAAAATGTTTTATATTATTTCCTACATAAGTACGTCCGTCAAAAGAGACACATATCCAATCCTATCCATTAATTTATTCAATAACTGGTAGCAATTCGTTTCGCAAATTATTGAAACCACTTAATCAGTCGTAAAACTGTCATTAAATAACAATGTTATGTTTCATTATCGGATGACCTTTAAAAAAGTAACGGGTCTCTTTAGTACTACTACCAGTTTTATCCTCTCAAATTCATATTCATATTTTGCTTTGGAAGCAGACTTTTAAAATGAGTACGAGTACATTAAAAATGCAAGTATGTTTTGTGAGTTCTTAAATTCATTGGCTTCAGAGCAGTAGCTTGCGATTTCACTATCTGTGTTGCATAAATGTAAAAATACTATTCAACAAGTTCAACTTCCAACTTCACTGGAACAGCACATCCAGACATGTCGTCGTCAAGAATTTCAACAATCGCTTCAGGTGCAGCCTCACGTCACGTGTCATACATTTCCTACGAGCCATTGTTCTCGGTGTCAACTTGTGCCATGTCTTTATTGGCAGTATCAGTATCGCCATAATCTGTAACGACACTCCTGCTGCTTCCAGTTACAGCATAAGCAGAACTGACGGGGTCAACGACACGGCCTTTTACTTTTGTCTGGGGCACCTTGGGACTAGAATACACTAGGGATCTAATATCAAACGTTACTGCCAGATTCTAAATACAGTTTTGCTCCAGTTTGTGTTATTTCAGTACGTTATACCTATTTTACACACAGATAATACCTGTACTTTTTATCAGGAGGGGTTTCCTTGAGGGAACAATGAACATTTTGCTAAAAGTGTAAATTAAAATTCGAGGCAACACACTCACACAGTAAATTTTTTGTAAAGCTGAAATTGAATTTCGAATCCTCTAATTTAGACTACTTTATTCAAATGCCTTTATTAAAAACTTTCCTTAAAAGATTTTACCCACAGCCTCAATCTCATGCATACCTGGTACCTGGCTCGTCTAATTGCGGCGGACATTATGATTTAGGTAATGGTGCAGTTACGCCCCGAGCTGCGATACGCGGAATGGCCGCCCGTTACTTTTTATACTCCCCTGGTACCTGGTAGCGCTAATGCTGCTATTTGTATGATGCTTTTTCTTGCTTTTTCTCGGACCTAACACACTGACCCTCATTTAGTGAGATCTGGGAGATCTTTAAGACTTTCATGTTTTTTAATGGCTATTATTTTTACGTTATCTTATTCAACCATCTACACAATAGAGCAACTTAGCTTTTAGTAACGTTATGGAGTGATTTTTAGGATCACAAGTAGAGAATATCATTATACTATTCTGATGCATCCAATTATGGAATTATTTACGCAAACCTGCTATAGCACAATCGGTGCACCTTCTATTCTTCTCTACGTAAGCTTCAAATTTACACAAAAGCAGGTACGTAGCAGGTAGTCCCGCGACCGAAAACTTAAGCCCGGATCTTTCCAAAACGAGCATAGAAACCAGCCTCCCCTTTGTCCGTGAAACCAGACGACACTATGTCTGCCAGATGCGACGATCTTTTATGTTTTTATATTCTTGGACATGAGAAAAGACCACTTTCTGGGAAATGAAGATTCGACGCACATGTGCATTGGGGATCCTTTGGGTCTTCTACCTTAGAATAGGGCTCTTTGTAACTCCCAAGCTTTAAAATCGTGTCTGCTATATAAAAATGTTAATTACATTTTACGGTAAGCAATTTTTCCTTTCAGCTTGAATGGTAAAGGCTGTTTCCGATCCATTGCTGGCAGGAAGTGGTTTGTCCAGGAGAATTTATGGTCTGTTTGACTATTCTTAGTTTTTATTGTTCACTTTATGGCTACTTCCACATAAAATTTGCTTGAAATGGTCCATTGCATATTTCTATTACAGTGTGAGCATTGGAGCATCTATTATAGTATAACTTTAGAACCATTGCAGAATGTTTGTGAAACTGCAAAAACGTAAATTTTGCTTTAAATACCTACAAGTTCACTTTCATGTTACAATCATACATGCATAAATTTTTTGATATCTATCTATACAACCTGAACATACAGTATCTGCTGCCTTTACAATCGCGAAATATCATGGTTTTTGGCCCAATAAGAGTATATGAACTACCTATGCAAAACATTTAGTTTACAATATGTATTGTACGTCATATCACAACACAACACAAAGCCATTTCTGTGACCTGATAAACTTAAAAGGTCTGTCTCGAATGAAATATGACTCCTTATACTTTCACTGCGTCCAGGTTTAAGTGTTTCATGACCTTTTGTGTTAGAAACGTTGTCGTATTTTACAGTGTTGTTGACAAGGGAATAAATTAGCTAATCGTAACGTAACTGCCTCCGTGGTCTAGTGATCTAAGCCGGGGCTAATCCGGAGGTTCTGGGTTCGATTGCCAGGAGGGGAATACAAAGTCAATATTTGTCAATTTATCACTTTGTGAGATTTTTCTTAGTTTGGTTAGGAAAATGTAGGCTGAATCACCTGATGGCCCGGAAGAAAAAAGATTCCGTGCTTCAGAGGGCACGTTAAGACGTCGGTCCCGGTAGCTGTCTTTGATAGTGGTCAATACACAAACCATATCAGAGGCCATAATAGGCCTATTAGGCGGTTTTAAAACTTTAACATCAGGGTTCATCGGTCAGATGAAATCGAAACCAACACGACAAGAACGCAGTGTTGTTTACAAGGGAATAAATTAGCTAATCGTATTCGCCAACACGACCGTCTCTAGTAAATTCAACGGGTTACTTTGAAGTATTGATGGTGACAGCAACTTTAGACCCTAACTGCTTTCTAGTTACATGGGGCTGACGCTGAAAAAGTGGTTTTGCTTGTCCTCCACCTTGAAGACTGAGCTGAGTGGCGAGCCATGGGCTCTCCCATCAGTCCATCAGTCCACTGTTGGACAATAGCCCTCTGCGTATTACCCAGCAGTGGACTGATGCAGGCTGATGATGATGATGATGATGATGCTTGTCCTCCAACGTTTGAAACCTAACATTCTTCTACCTGTCGAGTGGGCTTTCGAGTCTTTGAACGACATATCAGATATAGTGACGGACCGATGGTTTAAGGTGCACGGAATATTTTTCACTACCGACAATCATGTGATTCGGCCTGCATTGCACTAACCAAACTGGTGAAAATCGCAAAAACTGATAAAAATATCAACTTTGTGGAAATCGAACCCACGACCATCGGATTTGAAGCCCACACTAACATTAACCAAAGATTTCATTAGCCTATCTAGAATTATGGTTCTGGTGCCAAAAATATGCTAAATTATAGGCTACTTTTAGAAAATAATTAGCTCATCAGTCTATATTGCATTAGTAATTACAAAACATCAATTGTGTTCTGTTCTGCATATAGCGGGTGTGTCATCGAATGAAACCGATTCGGCGCAGACGGTGCGGCGCGCAGAAATATCCACACGATACTTGGCAAGCGCTGGCATGACGTGGCGTACCTGTGTTACATGTCGTACAATGTTATACAGGGTGTTAGGGCAAACACTGTGTTCAAGAAGGTAACTCAGTGCAGTCTATTCAACAAGACTTTCCTGGCATTCGCTTAAAGCGCTATGTTTCAACAGTTTTAATGCGATCTGCTAAACAGCGGAGCCTGCGGATCTAATATTTTAAATTTCACACGTAAAGTGTTAATGCTGATCTGTTTCCGGAACGCTACTAACCTGGATCTTTTCAAGGCGAGACGAGACTGAACCAGCTAGTGTACTATCTAGGCAATCATGCTCCATCATTGTCTGCATCATCACTATTCTCATCAAGTGGGATGGAGTGGAATTTAGATCTCAGCGTAGATCCTATAGGGAAAGTAGTTAAATAGACGGCACTGATTTCCTTGAAGGAACACTCTGTTTGCCCTAACACCCAATATTCTGGGGTACTACAGCGAAAGGTCGCCTTGTTGGCTTGGACAACAGACTGGGACTGTGTCACATGCGAACATCTGTCGTCTAGGTGATATAGCTTTGGTCTATTTGAGTGCAGAATTGCTTTGGAAACATCTGATTATTCTGAACACCTAATTCACCAAGGTAGCGTCCTTTGATCGTTATTATTATAACTGAACCTAGTATCAAAGGATTAAAAAAAAATGTGCAATCATGATGATTTTACATCGTAGAAGGCGAGTCTATTGTTCAAACGATGATCGTAGGTCACGGTGACTGCTAACCATTAGGTCATACTTACCTATTAGTTACCATGTAAAATAATGAAAAAGGGTATCTATTTGCAATACATTCATTGACATCTCGTATGGTAGGTTTGTTCCGAGTTTCTTCATAATGTACGATGATCTTGGCAGCTACTCTACTATTTTTATTTTTAATTAAATTGGCTTTCTCACCCTAGCTAATTGGGTTGTTGAACATCACCCGGCCTCCTGCTGGCATCCAATAGTGCAGTTTGTATGAGGGCAATGAATTTGCTTGTTGTGAAACTACTCTGCAGAATACTCATCCCTTATGATGAGTAAACAAACTTATTTCTTCTAGAGTATAAGTTGAGACGACGGGCGCCCTGATGAACCCTGGTCTAGGAGTTATTCAAATCCCTTACTAGGTCTCTGCTCTGACATGATTTATGTAATAACTACTAAGACACTGAAAAAATTGCTATAGTCAGGTGATTTTGCACCATTTTGGTCGACTCTTGTCTGGGTTACTTCTGGCCTAGACTAGATTTAAGAGCAAAAAACAAATTCAAAGACCAGATCCAAAACCGGTGGGCGCAAAACAGACAAATCTAGCTACAACCGGAAGGACCGTGTCATTACAGGTTACTCCATCTAGACCAGAGATCGTGGGAACTAATTAGTCTAATCATCGGAATCAATCAACGGGAAGCGACCTACGGTTGACTAATGTCGTGTCGAATGGTCAACTCCGTGGCTATATTGCATGTTACATGTCGGAAGTGGAAATTACGGACTGTCCACACCGTGTCATCGGCAAACTTATATCTGATCTTCACATATATACGGCAGAGTGTTCATCGCATCTAATATTTTTCAAATCGAATGTTTTTTTACTATTAGAGATTACGAACGCGAAGGATTGTGTGTTTAATATGTTTTTCTTTTAGTTTCAGGTAAGCTGCGATGACCTCTTCTTTACACGATTTTACAAATCCACGTAAGTTCAATTAACATTGTTTTTATTCAGAAATAGCTGTTCTAGCTGCTCTGCTGCAGGCTACCCCTAGAATGAACGTCTCTCACGAATGATTATCAGAATTTTTTGATTTCCCTGCCAATAGGATAAGTTAGGTTGATAGATAGGTATTTCTGTAATCTAAAAGGAATGTGCAGTGCACAGAGATTAGCTAAGTAGCTGGCGCGTGTGGTCTGATAGCAGAATATAAATGAGCTGCTGCATCTGGCTAGATGTCTTCCCTTACTTTGCGATACACACTTCTGGTATCTTAAAGAGAAATACTGTCCATCCAAGTACGCATTGAACGAAATGTGTACTTGGACCTAAGTAATAATGTCAGTGTGAGGTGGTCCGATAGCAGAAAGAAGACAAGTAAATATCAATCAATCGACCTATGCTTTCAATTAAGCCTTTAAACGAGAAATGTATCTTCGTATGCTGTTGTTGTGTAGTCTGATAGTAGAATGAAGGTAGGAAAGAAGAACAGGAGCCGTATTTTTGAATCACTCGGACTCCAATGTGCATACGAAAGAGTAACTTTCGCATTTGCGAGTGTTAGTCTTTCGTTTGCGAATTTGCTTCGAGTGTTTCAAAAATATGGCTCCAGTGCAGAGCAGATGCTCGAGTTCATTGCTGGTATTTTAAAGAACATTGCTTTCAATGTCAGCTTGGACCACGGAGTGTACTTGCAGCTGATCATGTTCAGTGTGGTCCGATAGTAGAATGGGGGCAGGATGACATCATCCGCTCCGGATCGACGCGAATCGCCGGGATCGCCGGAAATCGGCGATAATTGCCGGCTCCAGCAGATCTAGGACGAGATACGGACGTGCATTAGGGACGAGTGTGTTCGCCATTTTGAATATGCGCAGTTAAAACAAACATTTCTTATTAATTAGGTTATCGATTGATGGTATTAAAACGATATTGCAAGTTTATTTGACAAATTACATATAATCAGCTGTTTCTCAAAGGTATTCCGTGTAGTGCAATGTAATCTTTGAACAATATTTAGTGAAAGAGTAGCAACTGTATTTAAAAAAAAAAAACTGTTTTTGTCACTTCCAGCCCAGCATGGAAGAACATGGAAGTAAAATTTATATGCAGCCAAATCTGTGTATATGCTAATGATAATGTACATAATAGACTAATTTTAATAGCGTTTAGCAATTTGCACATTTATTAACGGCAAAATTATACGAGACTCGAGATTAGAATTATGATTATGAAGAGCCTGATGTCATTTTAGGATTCACCAGACCGCGGAATTCGTTCATGTATAATCATGAAAATTACCGACGGAAAGAATATTTCCACAAGTATTAATAAATAGATTATCTTGGTTCTCATCATTGATGGCAATCCTTATTTATAACATTCTCAGATATTCAATTTATCCCATATAATTGCTACGAAGCGTTTGACAAATAAGTCTCGTCATCTAGGTACATCAATTTTCTTTTAATAAATGGTATAGTAACATGTCTCTTGCGCATGTCCATGTGTTCGTTATGGGAGGTCTGGTTTGCAGTTTAAGTATTATTGTGAGAACAGTACTCGTATGTAGGTAGGGCTTCCAATCTCGTCGTCTATTCTTCATCTGCTTCAATTTTCTTTCAATAAATGGTATGATATGTCGCTTGTGCATGTCCAATGCTGTGTTCGTGTTGTCCGTTATGGGAGGTCGGGTTTGCAGTTGTATTATTGTGAGAACAGTGCTCGTATGAAGGGCTTCCAATCTCGTCGTCTGTTTTTAATATTACCATTTGAGCCACGATCAATTTTAATCTCGTTATTCGCTTCGAAGGATTCCGCGTGATATATGAATATTTCTGAAAAAGTGACATTCTTCTGTGTCAACTTGCTCCACATTCAGGTAACTAAAACCGAAAAAAGAAAGTACAATTTCGAAAAGAGATTGACTTGACTAGCTCCAGAAAAAATTTAAATATAAAATCATCGAGCATTGAAAACCCTAACTATGTGAAAATGGTAACGTCATATATAATTTATAGTTTCGCGTCGAGATTGCCACCATTTACTCCATTGACGATATACGTGTTGTGTCATTTGTATGAAGTTGTATGAAATTATTATGATTATGTCTCGCAGTTCGTTTGGTTACATTGTTGTCTTGTCTGTTCAGTTGATTGTATGTATTTGTTACGACTGCAGAGATAGCCAAACTACCTATAAATGTTTAGTCTAATTTATTGTTCGACTAGCTTTTAGCACCGCGGTTCCATCTATGGTTTGGTTATATGAGTATTCCTCTGGGAATAAAATATTATCCAGCGGAAAAAAGTAGGCTAGTTCGTGAAGGTTAAAGGACCTTCTATAGTCTAGTGTTAAAGGCACTTTGCCTTTAGGACACATTTTGTCCAATTCCTAAAATGTCGACTCCCCATTCCCAAAAAGTTGAGTTTCCTAAAATGTTGACTTCGCAAAAAGTTGATTATCCATTTCCCAAAAAGTTGACTTCCCAAAATGTTGACTTTTTTTTCCTTCGCCAAAGAAGGGGTCCGGAACTTAGAAAAGTTTTGATTGATTTTGTATGGACCATCGACTTAGCCAAATTTTCGAGTGCAATTAGTATGGCAGCTGGACTTGTAAAATTTTCAAGAAAAATCAGTATGGCAGCCGGACTTGTAAAATTTTCAAGAAAAATCAATCGGGGGGGCCCAGCCCCCCGCAATAAAAAAAAAAACACTACAACTGTCAAACTTTAAAACGGCCATATCTCGGAAACTATCGATCCTAAGGTCAGTACCTTCAGCACACCAGTGTGTGTAGGGACAAATAATAGGTCTTGACGAGATCTACATTTCGAATGACAGCTGTCAAACTTAAAACGGCCATATCTCGGAAACTATCGATCCTAGAGTACTGGTGTTTAGGGACAAATGATAGGTCTTGGACGAGATCTACATTTCGAATGACAGCTGTCAAATTTAAAACGGCCATATCTCGGAAACTATCGATCCTAGAGTACTGGTGTGTAGGGACAAATGATTGGTCTTGAGGAGATCTACATGACAGATGACAGCTGTCAAACTTAAAACGGCCATATCTCGGAAACTATCGATCCCAGAGTAATGGTGTGTAGGGACAAATGATAGGTCTTGAGGAGATCTACATGACAGATGACAGCTGTCAAACTTAAAACGGCCATATCTCGAAAACTATCGATCCTAGAATACTGGTGTGTAGGGACAAATGATAGGACCTGACGAGATCTACATTTCGAATGACAGCTGTCAAACTTAAAACGGCCATGTCTCGGAAACTATCGATCCTAGAGTACTGGTGTGTAGGGACAAATGATAGGTCTTGACGAGATCTACATGACAGATGACAGCTGTCAATTTTAAAACGGCATATCTCGGAAACTATCGATACTCTAGGATCCCTTATTTCTCCCTATTTATCCCCTTATTTGTCTCTACACACCAGTACTCTTGGATCGATGGTTTCCGAGATATGGCCGTTTTAAGTTTGACAGCTGTCATTCGAAATGTAGATCTCGTAAAGACCTATCATTTGTCCCTACACACCATTACTCTAGGATCGATAATTTCAGAGATTTAGCCGTTTTAAGTTTGACAGCTGTCATCTGTCATGTAGATCTCGTCAAGACCTATCATTTGTCCCTACACACCATTACTCTAGGATCGATAGTTTCCGAGATATGGCCGTTTTAAGTTTGACAGCTGTCATTCGAAATGTAGATCTCGACAAGACCTATCATTTGTCCCTACAGACCAGTACTCTAGAATCGATAGTTTCCGAGATACGGCCGTTTTCAGTATGACAGCTGTAGGATATAGTTTTTTTTTTATTGCGGGGGGCTGTGCCCCCCGAGCCCCCGCTTTTCGGGGGGGGGCGCATTGATTTTTCGCCAGAGTCCCTTTAAACTTATCCATCTCTCGAAATTTGTAAAATTTTACAAGTCCAGCTGCCATACTAATTGCACTCGAAAATTCGGCTAAGTCGATGGTCCATACAAAATCAATCAAAACTTTTCTAAGTTCCGGACCCCTTTGGCGAAGGAAAAAAAAGTCAACATTTTGGGAAGTCAACATTTTGCGAAACTATGAAAAGTCAACATTTTAGGAAACTCAACTTTTTGGGAAGTCGACATTTTAGGAAGTGGACAAAATGGTCCTAAAGGGCACTTTGGCCTTTGTGATGACAGTAAGAGAAAACGAAACGCATCGGTTCGTCGTCTGTTGACCACTGTTTCGTCCTCTATTAGACTCATCAGATACGGAAGCGTCCGTATGACAGTTGGTTTGCAAGTGCTTCGCTCTTGTGAGCTTAGCTTAGCTTCTCTTAAAGAGTTGGATTCCGTTCCAATCCAAACAAGCTAAGCTCACAAGAGCGAAGCACTTGCAGACCTTTATATTTGTGATGTGAAAGAATTATTGAAATCGGTGCAGTAGATTTAGAGCCTAATCTAGGATTAGGTCTGGTCTCCCTTCTGGGTTGCGGAAGTCAGGCTCTGTGTAAAAATCAGTACACTCGTTCAATCCCCTAGATTAGGTAGCCGAAATACGGGATAAGGCTAAGGAGATGATGGTGATGCAGTAGATTTAGAATCTTTTTTTTTATCATTACAAACAAGAAGACATGTTTTCTCTTTACAATATTAGTGTAGGGTAGACAGTAGCAAAATAGTTCCCTATCGAGAGTGTTTCAATTCTAGATCGTGTTTACAATTTATTGTTCCGCTCCTAATCTTATCACTAAGTAGTGTTAAAGGTCGTGTTTCCTTTCTCGCCACGCTTTTTGTCTTATTCATCTGCTAACCTATTATCGTGTCATTTCATTCATGTTCTTTTCCGTTGTTTATCAGAAACATCAACAGCATTCTCCTTCTTAGATTAAATGATCGTGAATCATTGGCAATACTTAACTGTCTTATAATGAGCTAATTTGTAAGATATATTCTAGGCAAGTCTTTCTCAAAGTGCGAGCAGGTTTTTAGACCTAACATTGTTAGACTGGTAGTCTCCATATTATATTCTGATAAACATTTACCTAACCACAATCACGTTGGCTAAGGCAAGTTAGATGGTCGATTAAAGAACGTTATTATCTTATCGGATAAAAAGTTTTTTTTCTTAGTTAAATATGAGTACTTATGATTATGACTGTAGAGGAAATAGAATGCAGTTTTATTCTTAAAGTTAAGCACAGGGTGGGTTAGTAATGTCATCATGTAATGTCAGCCTCGAATCTTGTATTGTATAGGTATAGCCATGGCTGGTTTTTATTTTTTTTCAATTTCTGTTGTTTTCAGTATTCATTGGATTTTAGAAATAATCCCATCCCATCGGAAAAGCCAACTTTGAGAACAACTGTTTTAGACTAGCTTTTACCAACTGGTGGCTTGCAGGACCAGTCTAACAGACAAGTGTTCGGTGAATCACCACATTACCATATTAACATCCTCTCGAGTGTCGCAGACATGCTGGTTCGGCGAGATTTATAATTAGCGTATAATTTAATTATACACTAGAATGCCGAAATCTGTATTATTATTGAAATTGACTTGGTAGAATTGGTTCTTCATCTTCAGTCTAGAAACTTTATGATCGAAAAGATCATTAAGATGATTAGTCTAAAATGAAAACTTACTTCATCTACCTTACTTCCTTACTTCTTCTTTTCGTGTCATTGGTGAGAGAGAAACTCACTTCGTAAATGTCCACTGGATGTTGAAAGGTAATGTAAGATCAAGAATTTTGTTAGTTTGGTTAGGACTACTAGTTCAGTTAGTAGAGCGTTGGGACGTAGTTCCAAAGCAGGTTCAGTGTCTGCCCGAGTCAATTTTTGTTTTCTTATTTTACCATTGTTACCATTACTTCTATTCAGATAGGATATAATTTGCCTTATAACAACGATTAAGATCTCCATTCTCTATCTTCAACTTCACAATCTGTTTTAACCAATTTGAGTGATAGCACAATAGATGCTAATATAGGTATCGTATTGTAATATATGATGTAATTTCAATGGTCACTGGCGAGCCTAAGGAATAATACTGAGGAAAATTATGGCACATGTTCAATGATGACGTCATAGCGTCCGAAATGATCGACAGCCGGCCAGGGCTAATAGTAAACATGCGTACGCGACGCCGGATATAAGTTGTATTAAGTGGAAGAAGACCTACAGATACAGATCATACTTCCAGGGTTAGATTAACAAAAATATGGAATTTACCAGGTGCTTCTTTTACCGGCATGTTAAAGCCAGTAGGTAAACGAATCCGAAGTTTTTGGTGATGGCAATGAGGGGTAAGTACTGTAAGACACAAGTTCTTTCTGAAATTGTCTTCGGAACTCATAAACGTGGTGGAAACACTCTTCTCTGTCAACGACGCTCTGTCTAACGTACAATCATGATTGTCCAACTTTATCCAATAATTGCCCGTGAACCTACGGAACTCCTACAGGTTTGGCGTTGGTACCCTACGCGCGTCATTCACAGATGCGGCCGGAAGCTGCGCGAGTGTGCGCGCTGCTCACGAGACTCGTGCGTATACACGCGCTTGCGCATGTGTGCGGGGAAGTTATGAAGTCATCCCTATACCGAACCTTGAATGCTCTCCAATATGCCAATACGAGATACGAGATCCAAACCGCGACCTGTCTATAACATCATCAACATAAACAGATCTTTCAAAAGAGTTTAGCTTTTCAATGATTTGATTCGTGTCGCGAAAACATGGTATTTTTCAAACAATAGCGGTACAGCACGGGCCGATAAATATTGCACATCGTTACTTCGTAAAAGACAGAGACGTACCTATGCCAGCCGTCGTACATTGGTGTGGCAGAGATAGTGCTCTGCAAAGCGGAACTTAGCTGATGTGACATACCTCTATGATGTGCCGTTTATACTGTACCTCTTAATTTTGATATGTATTTTTCAAGCCACGAATGGGACAAAGATTAGAAAAACATAAAAAGGTAAATAGAAGTAATTATGTAACTGGGTTGGACTTTGCAGCATCGTACTCTTGTGTTTTGACTCCATCGCCAGCAGCCATTGTTTTGTCTGCATATCGATACGTAATGTCATGTCATGATATAACACCTTATGTAACTGAAGCGACGCATTGTCTGTCTTTTCAGGATCGCAAGACGTGTGCTATTAACGACAATGGTCTAGATTATTTCAATATTTTTATAAGGCATGCAGATGTTTTTACAAGTTTTTATAACTTAGGGAACGGAAAGCATTTTATGGTTCGAACTATTTCTAAAGAACAGTTTTTGATCGTCTTCGACAAGCGATTTAGATTGTACTCTCGAAGCGGAGAGTCGATTAGCTTCACTTAAATGTATTCTCTTATTATAATGTACGAATTTATTGAGACAATTTCCTGTGTTTATGATAAGATCTGTTAGAGTCACGATCAGGAAACTGGCCGTTTTTTAACACCTTACATCTATCGGTTCATTTCGATATCGATAGACTGTGCTTATCTAATGCCAGCCAATCAAAGAAAGTTTATAGCTCTTTAAAGACGAAAGGTCGTGGGTTTGATTCCGTTTTGGAACTCGTTTCGGAGGTGGAAAGATCACTCGATGCTCCGGATGTTAACTGTAATGTGGCTGACGAGACCGTGCGAATATATAGAGATAAGACGATAGAGATGCTAAACCCGCCTTTCGGCTGAAGCAAAGAAAGGAAGTACTGTACTGATTAGAAATTCGTATAGTTAGATAGTTGTTTTATATCACGACTGCCGCTCGAGCATGCTTCTGGTTGTGTAACTACAGGTTAACTATGGCGAACTCAGCACACTAAGGGTCGTATTTATAAAGCGATCTCAAGACTGAGAGCAATAATTAAGTATGGATTTGACAGATCGTTTTGTACTGAAATGACATTACGGATACGAACTCAAACTCACAGCCACTCTTGAGAGCTGATTATAAATAGACAAGTGCGTGTAGGTACATTTATACTCACACGTATGGCAAAGCGGCAGTCGTGAGATATAAATACTTTACCTATTTGAAGTCGAGTTCCTCATAAAAATAAAATAGAAGATTTCAGATGAAGAGACCGACTTCGAGTGAGAGAAATGAGCACAGATGAGCTCTTTACTCAAATTTCTGTAATGTCTCACCTGATTGTTATAATTATCATATAAAACCTTGTAGGCGAAATAACACAAAAATACGATTCAGATTATACCATAACCATCACCGTTCCAGTTCAACCACTAACATTACACGTTCACCTTACAATACATGTTACTAAAGAACAACACCAATTTTCTTAACAACCATACATCGGAAACCATGTCTCCTATGGAACGTGATCAATTTCGTTAGACCACAATAATATGCAGCTGATATTATGCCTTAAACACAGTTTTCTTTAAGCTACACATTAAACTGAATGGTATTTTGCTTCACATTATGTACTGACAAGGGACTGCAATAATCATCTATAGGCGTTTGATTTTACTTCTCTCATATTTTTTCAAATTAAGAGATCTATTTCTTCTCTTTTGCTCTATCGTCTACTTAGTCTCTGTTACCTCCGACTTGTCAAAAGCAGCCTCATTCATTTTTCTTCTTCTGCCTAGCGTTTTCCGGACCTAATGCTGGGGAGCATTAGGATCGGAAAACGCTAGGAAGGAAGCATTAAGCTCTCTGGATTTTTCTACTCCACTTTGCCCTGTCTTCGGCATCCGCTGGTGTAAGATCGTTCTCTTCCATATCTGCTTTTACGACGTCTAGCCAGCACTTCTTCGGTCTGCCGCGTGATCTAGGTGGCGCATTACAAATAAAAAATAAAACCTTTGTATTGGTGTCACAAAAATTTAATGCCGGAAATGCTTGTTTCTTTATCTAACAGACGGTATTATCCACCGTGGATCAAGCTACAAATTGCTTTTTAATCTGTGTTATTGAACCGCGTTCATATTCTGATGTAAAGGGAATATTTTAATGATCGTCTCTTAATGAAGCCATCATGAAATGTTTAGTCGAATTTAATGATGTTGTTCAACGTGTATGCCTTAAGCGACTATAACCGAGATGTATGATAAGACAACTGTTAATGCGCTTACATCCATTTTTGGACTTGTTCGAAATTAAGTAGGATAGAAAGACGAGAGTCATGAATCGATTGGCATGAAATAAAGCTCAATGGCTTGGGTATATATAGACTTGGATGCCAAATTTGGAATAAACCATGTCGACAGAACAGACAGTGCTGTGGTCGAAAAGAATAATCTGAACAAATATGTATATTTCAATAGATTCTTATTGCATTAGTTTTAATGACAAGATTTGTCTTTTGCACTTGATTAACTTTATAATGTTTAGAAACTACTCTTATTTCATCTTAAAAGTTTTTAGCAGCATTTGCATACAAAACCCATACCTAACTGATAACGTCCACAGCTGCGAACCAATCGTTCTATTCTAAATTCAAAAATAAGAAATTATACTGGCCGCCATGTTGTAGCGTCGCAAGTTTACGAGAGCTGATTAAATACTTTCATCTGCCGGTGATGGAGGGCCATCTATTCTGTCTAGGTGGCCAGTTGGTGTTGCCAGGGGAACAGATTTTCAAATATTGTGAATTCTATTGATCATCATCTCCCTAGCTTTTTCTCGTTGTTTACGGGGTCTGCTATCTAATCAAGTGGACTGAACAAGAATACAGGTCTTTACACAGAGCAACTGCCATCTGATCTGCAACCCAGAAGGTAAATCCTGGATTAGGCTTGCAAAATCTATTGACATTCGCACTAGGTATTGTTCTCTTCGTGTTCTTTTTTTTTAACTATATTTTCCCTGCCAATAATTTAGCAACGGCTATATTTCCATATGGCTTCACTTAATTGATTGATTTTTAAATGACTTCACATCATTTTACTTAGTTTCATTAATGTCGGACTATTGGCAGTAAAGTTTGTTAATCCTCTGAGTGTCACCCCCATAATATCCCTCTATTCCCAGTAGTTCAATAGTACAATTCAATGATTGAACTAGTGAGAACTTTTCGTGCCAGTAGTTCAATGATTTTGTTTGTCATTGTTCTGCAATATTTTAATTTTCGACTAGATAATTTAGTTACTATCTCCTATCTGTACTGTATACGTAAGCTTTTTCTAAAATGTTTCTAAAAGCTGACAACAAACCAGTACCAGTTGCGGCTATTACCGTTACAGGTCTCAATGGGGCCTCAGCGCCTCATCAATGGACAAGACGGACAACATTTGCATACGCTGCGACTGCGCAACCCGCCGGCAAATCACATTCATTCACCGCCGTAGTATCTACTTATTAATTCTACAATTCGAAAGTAAAACGAATTTAAACGGTTTTCATTTGTTTCTGCTCGATTGTGATTGGTTAATCAATATGACATCTGTTTTTACATCTGCTCAGGTCGAGTTTAGAATATACATATTTGCAAAGTTTACCCAACAAATGAAGTGAAATAACAACAAATAAAACAAGGTTCTTGTTTCAAGATTGTTATTTGTAGATATATCAATTCAGTTTTATCGTCTCCTAATTCTAAAAAAGTAATTCCAAATGGTTTCTAGAAAGATAAAACATAATATTTATATGTCGAATCGTTGTTTTTATGTTTTAGATAATAATGTCAGAGGCATAGACAGTGGCGGAAATTTGGTGAGCGTAGGTCAGATGTCATAGTTAGATATTTGGTTTACAGTTGTATCAAACCACCGTCTCAAATTATAATCGTCTTAATCTGAATTTTAATCAGATTTACGATATTTACTTTTGATTAAGTTTATTTCCACGGTTATAAGAGCGGTATAATATAACTATTATAATTCCTCAACATTTAGATGATCTTGGGGTCAGAATAAAGATGGCTGTGACAATTTGACCCCAAGGAAATAAATTGGAGACTGGTTAGTGTTAGTCACTCGATTATTTCGCAATGTTTATTTTTTAACTAGCAACGCCTCACGGCGTTACCTGCTTAGACATTTTTTCATTTTCTTAAACATCACCCGACTTATTGATTAGTTAGAACTTAGATTAAAAATTTAAAACACCCTTCCAAACATTTCCACATGTCAAAGATTAACTATTCACACACACTCACAATAACATGTCGTAATGTTACATATTCACTGAAATTTTATGTTGTTTGCTAGTTTGCTGTCGTTTATATTGATGACATTCTATAAACTTTTACTTTTTTATATCGAGTAAGTAATTTGAATTTTAATATTGTTTTTTTTATTATCCATGATTTACTGTTCAGTTTTGACTTCCAGGATGAGATGACTGGCCTCTGACCTGACCCTTAATCCAATACAGACAACATTCTCTTAGAGACAGATTTTATTAGAAGATGCTACTGATTTAAATTCTAATCCCAAGTATGATAATCAAAATAATTTTCTTCTATATGTTCGAACATTATGATAAAAATATCAATAAAAAGGCGCCTCTCAAAATTGTTATTTAATACGGTGTCGCTGGATTGACCTCCACTCCACATTTCAATCCTTAAGAGGTTCTACTTTAATAGGCTAGCATCAGTGCCTAAATGAATTGTCTTATAAAATAAACTAGAACCTAGGCTTGAACATAAATAAAGATTTTAAAGATTTCTTCTAATTTACAGTCCATTTTTACAGTCATTAACACTAACCATTATCTATTAAACCCAAATTAAAAACTTCATAGGAAACTACTATTATAATTAGCCGATAAAATCTTAAGACGGAAATTAAAAATGCCTGCGCCATTGTATACGAGTAGTTAAAAAAAATTAAAGCTCTTAAAGTGTAACGGAAAAGGGATTATGCGTATAACTTTTGAGATTAAGCGTTTCTGAAGAGTGTTTTGACAGTTACCAGATCATTTCAGGCTGGACTGGAAATGATAAAGAACACTACTTATACAGCTGATTCTCTTCCCGGGAATGCTGTACCTACGTGACGTGCAGGACAGTAGAGGGACCCGACACCCGAGGATTTTAAGTGGTGGACAGAAAACCCTAGAACAGTACACATCCATTTTAGAATCACCCTTAAAATTTAATAGATGTGACGATTGCTGTTGATGTGCTGCACACTCCGTATGGTATATAGGCGCGATGTCATGTATTTATAAATGCTTTAACCGTAAAAAGTGTAACGGAAAGGCGATTGTGCGTATAACTTTAAAGTTTAAACGTTTCTGAGCCGTGTTTTGACAGTTGCGATTGCGTTGGCGACTCGGCTCCCATTAAGATAACGTTGTGTCGTATTAACTATTAACTGCATCGGTGGTGTAGTTGTCTGGCCCTTGGGCTCTCCATCCGGAGGCTGTGGGTTCGATTCGTGCGGCGGGCACACAAAATTGAGCGCCAGTTTTTGCGATTTTACCCTATTTTAAACCAATGAGACGATTCTGACTCCCAAGGTCACGTGGCAATGGCTACGATCTAGGACACTTGTCTTTAATAGAGGTCGATACAAAAATTCATGTTAAAGCTATTATGTGGTTCAATAACTGTCATCATCACCAGGGTTCATCTTCATGAATTCGTCTGTCCTCCTTGGGAAACGAACCCTCAACCTTTCGGGATTAAAAGCCCAAGGCACAGACCCTTAGATCAGGCAGCAATCTGAAGTCAAATATACATTTAAAATAAAGAGTGACATTTAGATGATACGACGGTGTTTTGTCCTTATTTGGACTTTGCACATGATTACGAACAATGGCTGTGCTGTCTCCGATATAATTTTATCCTCTGAGTCCACCTCCGCGACGGGTCAACAACAACTCTGACCCGCACTATCGACGCTATTTTTAATTAATAATTATAATCAGACCACGCAGGTTAATCTTTAACCTCAGTGGAATTCGTAGATTGGTCGTTATGACGACGAAACTCATCACCAAATCTACTAAAATTTTATGTGACTATGTGGGGTCTATTAGTATACATAATATCAATAAAATTTTACAAAAGCGGTTTTACGACGCACTTATACATGTTAAAACAAAAGATTTTATTGCTTTTGATGATAATAAGTATTTATAAGAGAGAAAGTTGCTGATTCACGAGTTTATGACAAATGTGTAGTTTAAATCACGTTTCGATCAGTTCTGTCCGACACACACATAAATATCATAAACAGAAATATGATATTGATGCTAAATATGATAATGTTGTTAATAACGAGGCGTCACCGAATTCCTCAATAAATTAGTATCGTAATAAAGACAGCATTAGAAACACATTAGCGAATTTTGAAATAACTGGGGTTATAGCGGCGCCAGATTTGGAAAGATATGGTGAAGATGCCATATAGTTTTGCAACTTTAAACTACTATGAATTATAAATATGATTGGACGCGACTCTGATTTTGCAGATAGCTATCCCGTTGAAGATGATAGGACATTAATAATTAAAAAAGTAAGATAATATCTGTGCGACCCACACATCTTAATTTGAATATAAAATAGATATTCATTTCCTGTCCAGTAAATCGGCGAGCCATTTCTCGTGACCGCAAACCAAAGACTTCTAAAAGTTTATATAGAAGTCTTTGCCGCAAACAAGAAATAAACCCGAATATAGAAGTCACTAATGAAGTAATACTTAACATTATTATGACCAAAACTGTTCGAAACGTGATTTAAACTACACATTTGTCATAAACTCGTGAATCAGCAACTTTCTCTCTTATAAATACTTATTATCATCAAAAGCAATAAAATCTTTTGTTTTAACATGTATAAGTGCGTCGTAAAACCGCTTTTGTAAAATTTTATTGATATTATGTATACTAATAGACCCCACATAGTCACATAAAATTTTAGTAGATTTGGTGATGAGTTTCGTCGTCATAACGACCAATCTACGAATTCCACTGAGGTTAAAGATTAACCTGCGTGGTCTGATTATAATTATTAATTAAAAATAGCGTCGATAGTGCGGGTCAGAGTTGTTGTTGACCCGTCGCGGAGGTGGACTCAGAGGATAAAATTATATCGGAGACAGCACAGCCATTGTTCGTAATCATGTGCAAAGTCCAAATAAGGACAAAACACCGTCGTATCATCTAAATGTCACTCTTTATTTTAAATGTATATTTGACTTCAGATTGCTGCCTGATCTAAGGGTCTGTGCCTTGGGCTTTTAATCCCGAAAGGTTGAGGGTTCGTTTCCCAAGGAGGACAGACGAATTCATGAAGATGAACCCTGGTGATGATGACAGTTATTGAACCACATAATAGCTTTAACATGAATTTTTGTATCGACCTCTATTAAAGACAAGTGTCCTAGATCGTAGCCATTGCCACGTGACCTTGGGAGTCAGAATCGTCTCATTGGTTTAAAATAGGGTAAAATCGCAAAAACTGGCGCTCAATTTTGTGTGCCCGCCGCACGAATCGAACCCACAGCCTCCGGATGGAGAGCCCAAGGGCCAGACAACTACACCACCGATGCAGTTAATAGTTAATACGACACAACGTTATCTTAATGGGAGCCGAGTCGCCAACGCAATCGCAACTGTCAAAACACGGCTCAGAAACGTTTAAACTTTAAAGTTATACGCACAATCGCCTTTCCGTTACACTTTTTACGGTT
Organism: Scrobipalpa atriplicella; assembly: GCA_029255725.1. Lineage (NCBI taxonomy): Eukaryota > Metazoa > Arthropoda > Insecta > Lepidoptera > Gelechiidae > Scrobipalpa > Scrobipalpa atriplicella. The sequence goes on from JARACY010003452.1 coordinate 32,006, forward strand.
AAAGTATTTATAAATACATGACATCGCGCCTATATACCATACGGAGTGTGCAGCACATCAACAGCAATCGTCACATCTATTAAATTTTAAGGGTGATTCTAAAATGGATGTGTACTGTTCTAGGGTTTTCTGTCCACCACTTAAAATCCTCGGGTGTCGGGTCCCTCTACTGTCCTGCACGTCACGTAGGTACAGCATTCCCGGGAAGAGAATCAGCTGTATAAGTAGTGTTCTTTATCATTTCCAGTCCAGCCTGAAATGATCTGGTAACTGTCAAAACACTCTTCAGAAACGCTTAATCTCAAAAGTTATACGCATAATCCCTTTTCCGTTACACTTTAAGAGCTTTAATTTTTTTTAACTACTCGTATACAATGGCGCAGGCATTTTTAATTTCCGTCTTAAGATTTTATCGGCTAATTATAATAGTAGTTTCCTATGAAGTTTTTAATTTGGGTTTAATAGATAATGGTTAGTGTTAATGACTGTAAAAATGGACTGTAAATTAGAAGAAATCTTTAAAATCTTTATTTATGTTCAAGCCTAGGTTCTAGTTTATTTTATAAGACAATTCATTTAGGCACTGATGCTAGCCTATTAAAGTAGAACCTCTTAAGGATTGAAATGTGGAGTGGAGGTCAATCCAGCGACACCGTATTAAATAACAATTTTGAGAGGCGCCTTTTTATTGATATTTTTATCATAATGTTCGAACATATAGAAGAAAATTATTTTGATTATCATACTTGGGATTAGAATTTAAATCAGTAGCATCTTCTAATAAAATCTGTCTCTAAGAGAATGTTGTCTGTATTGGATTAAGGGTCAGGTCAGAGGCCAGTCATCTCATCCTGGAAGTCAAAACTGAACAGTAAATCATGGATAATAAAAAAAACAATATTAAAATTCAAATTACTTACTCGATATAAAAAAGTAAAAGTTTATAGAATGTCATCAATATAAACGACAGCAAACTAGCAAACAACATAAAATTTCAGTGAATATGTAACATTACGACATGTTATTGTGAGTGTGTGTGAATAGTTAATCTTTGACATGTGGAAATGTTTGGAAGGGTGTTTTAAATTTTTAATCTAAGTTCTAACTAATCAATAAGTCGGGTG
>JARACY010003453.1:0-33114 GCA_029255725.1 Scrobipalpa atriplicella
AGTTATACAAGTGAGTAACGAGTGTTTTCTGTACCAGATGTGACAATGCTCCGGTACGGCCCGTGCCCGAAGACCACGCCCAGTGCCACTACAGCCACCACGCCCATGACGCATGGCTGGAGGTGGGAGTGAACAAACTACCGACTGCAACGGACAGAATCAATTGAATGTAGACGAGGAGGTTCGTCGAGACTCTGCCATGGAAAGAAAAGAATTAATATCTCTATGAAAATGAATCGATTTGTAAAGTTCTGATAATAAATTTAATATTTATTCTATTAAGGATTGTAGTTTTATTTTAAGTCTCAAAGTTACTTGCTAACTTGACATCTTATGATTGTGAGAAACCTGAAATAATACAACACAGAAATAATGATTTATTATTTCATGGTTAGTCATAAATAGTCATAAACAAATTAACCCAGTTACAAGGATTTCCCTATCCACGTGCTATGAAGTGAAGTGAGTAACGTCATGGAATCGCGATTCTGACGTTGAAGGCCGAAGTGGCCTGAAGGATGAGGTTTTGTAACTTCTGCGTGGGAGTACCCGTACTTATTCTATTGTACTATTTACTATAAAGAAATAGTAGATTCATAGACTAGGGTGGAAGAGAATCAATTCCCGAGGTAGTTAGACGCCCGAGCGCAGCGAGGGCGGCTATAGTCCGAGAGGAATTGATTCTTCTACCCGTGGCAATGACTCTACTTTTCATTTAGAATATGAGGAAAATAAAACTAGTTGTTAATACAAACTAAGTATTTATTGTTAATAAAGTAGGTACCTACCTATTTTTTAATTTTGTCGCGGCACTCGCATCGCAAGTTTGCGCTAAATTCACACTGGCCAGTGACACTAGCTGGTTAAAAAGTCACGACATTTCATAAAGTTTTTTTTTTAATATGAAAAAAAGTCTTCACAGCTGACAGCAATTCAAGCAGTTCTATTTTTAAAGTTCATTCCCGCCCTAGGGTGGGGATGAAATTTGTATGAGTTATTCCTTCCCTGTGAAAGGAAAGCAGCATCTTCCACCCAATAGTCAGATCAAAACAACACTACTTTCCGAGTATGAGAAATGAAAATAAAATTCATATAAGGCCAAAATAGGGAGAGAGGCATTTGCCCTGCAGTGGGACACCACATTATAAATAATAATAATAAGGCCAAAATAAGGTAGTATAGTTACTTTGCAGTGCTCCCATTCGGCATCATACCGGATAATTTCTTGATGATGTAAGTACTTTACCTTAAACTTTACTTTTACAGAGTTGCTCTTTTCCATATAAGCATTACATGGTTCGTCATTGTATTGACGTACTTTGGTACGAGTAGGGTGAAAGTTACGAGGTGATAAATCTGGACTAATTATTTCACTGGAAATAGATTTTCTGATTTTTAAAATGCTTGTCAGCTTTTGTTGAAGTTGTAGTGGCGATTCTATGCTTTTATCTTTTCTAGTCCCGCACAGAAAGATTGAGTGAATCACCATAATAAATATCAGAATTCCTATTTTTCCGGGCCGCTAGTAGATTACCACCAGGAAGAAAGTGACCTTTGCGGCTTAATTTCTTAAAATAAGGAAAGAAGGTCATGCATGTCTGACCAGTGGTAATTCCGAAATCACTCGTCATAACTAGCTGACAATGAAATTAGAACTTACGTGAAAACTATACAATATAGTATAATTAGGATTGTCCACATTGGTGCGCAGTGACAAATATCTACATTACCACAAAACAATAGCTAATAATTTAACCGAAGGAACTGTAAGTATTTTGAGGAAAATAATAATATTATGTAAACTGGGAATTCATGGACTATCTCTGTTTCCTACTAACGTAACTGGATTGGTTGACGTCATGCTAAAATTAATAAAATATTTGTTTTGTTACCATTTTTACCAAAAATCGCATGAATTGTCCTAATCGAACTTGTAAAATATTCACAAAATGATTGACTAAAAATATTAACTTTGTGCGCAACCCGTGACCTTTCAGTAAGATAGATAGGTAAGGTATAATTTTGTAAACAACCCAAGATTTGTTAAGTCCACAATTTAATTAATATGATTGACAATTAACACTATATTCGCTATAATAATACCCGGAAAAATCGCTGTAGGTTAGGTACCTGCTTAAGAGTGACAAATGAGGTGCCCTATTAGTGACGTAGAGTTTTGAGTCATATTACGTGCGATTTATCATGATCGGGTGCGCGAGAGCATTTACCGTCGTCCGCAAGAACTCGGTTAAAACGACGCCTCACAGACGATTAACTTGCATTTCAGTGGCAGATACGGACCGAACAGTTTACACTTACGTTTTGAAATTTTTGAATTAAATTTACATTAAAAATAAATTAAAATGAAGAAATTCGTGGTACTTGTTTTCGTTTGTAAGTAAGAATTGAGTGATATCGATATCAATACAATTACTTTGCATTTCACTTAATATTCATGTCTGAAAACGTTAAAGACAATTTTAATTTAATTAGATTATTTTTTTTCTGAAATTATGCTATTAAGGACATACAAAAGTATCCCACTACCATGAGTTTATTTGAAACTAGTTTTGTGTGCCGTAGTTTTACTCGCAGCTTAATATTAATTTTCCCGTGGGAATCTGATATTTTCCGCGGTAAAACATAGCCTATGTTACTCAAAGTGAACGTAGCTTTCTAATGGTAAAAGAATTTTTGAAATAGGTTGTTGAATTTATTCGTAACAATTTCCGATTGATTTCAGCTATTACGCTTAACCTAGTGCTTGGTATGAGCCTTCGTCAGAAACGCCAGGAAACTGACGAAACGGACGACAACATATTAGACAATAGATATGGGTATGGCAGAAGGTCCTGGAATAGACTAACCAGTCTGGGTGACGTTAGATGGATATGGAAGAACCAAGACAAGAAAATACCGCTGAGGCCAAGCCAGGGAGCAAGCTGGCAGGGTGGTAATAACCAGCAATCCAACCAGGGAAACCAGCGGCAACAACCCAGTCAAGTTGGTAACCTTATGCAGGGAACATCAACGACAAGTGCTCCTCCTAGAAATGGGTAAGAACGAAACTTTCATTTTGTTCAAATTATTTTAAAACTTTTAATATTGGTGTCATAATAAGCCTGTACAGTGAACCTACATTCATAAATCACATAAGCCAATCATTCAAATATTTCTGAAATACTTATTAAGGTGGATGGGCGAAATCTTATACAGGCTGTAAGGGACAGCTTCCAGCTAACTGATAGAAGTTGCTCAGTCAATAAACTGAAAAACTTTCACAAAGAACTTCTTTCAGGAAATTAAATAAATTTTCGGCTTTCCATACAAATTGTCTAATTGAGGTGGTCATTTTGTATTGGACGGTCGATTTGTGAAAGTTGCCATGTTTCGTTGACTAGCAACCCCTATCTGTTTGCGGGAATCTGATCCTTTCCATCCTTTATTGTAACATTGAAAATGAGCCATTTCAGAGAACAGATTTGCATTAACAATTTCTTCAAATTACAGAAGCACCACGCAAAGCCCTCGAATCCAGAGATGCATTCGCGACTGCCCAGTCACTACCGAGTACAACCCAGTGTGCGGCACAAACCTAGTCCAATACAGCAACATCGGGCGTTTGGAGTGCGCCAGATCCTGTGGAGTCAGTAAGTGGCATATTATAATATGGTTGTCCCCTTAGAATAGGTACCTACGATGTTATATCTCCCTCCCAATATCTTTGCCAAATCCATCAATGTCCCTGTTCAACGTAAAATCTACATGGAACTAAACACTAAAAACTTTTGCTCTAAAATCTCATAAATTATCATTCTGATTTTGATAATTTTTATATTTTGTTTCAGATGCAACTCTCTTGAGGGTAGGCCGTTGTCCTGCTACTTCTACCTCTACAGCGGTACCTTCCAGCTGATAATTATTTAAAAAACCTTTTACCACCTATCCTACTTGAATGAATTTGTTATTCTCTTCTGTATAGTTACTTTAACAGATGTAAAGACTTATATCCTATGAAATATGAATGAGATATATTAGATCGGTATATTCATAATGTAATGTAGTGATTTGATAAGAATCTGTGTAATACATGCGACAAAATGGGCGCTTTTCCACTAGACGGCACGATCACGTGACAATACCTATGGGAATCGATGACATGCCGTTGCCGCCAAGTGGAAAAGTGTGTCATATAATTTTGATTGATTTTCATACATTATCTCTTCCACGATACCGTCGACGGTATCGTGCCGTCGCCGTTGCCGGTGCCGTGCCGTCTAGTGGAAAGCGCCCATTGACTGAAGAATTCATGAGACTACCTAATAGATAACGAACAAGATCTAACTGCAACTATTTCTTATAAACAATAAAATATCTTTGACTTAAATTATATTTATTATATTATTGTTGTTAACATCGAGTGATAAAATAAATTTATTATGATGATGAATAATATATATTTTTATATCGATGTGTCCTTTTAATAAAACTACTACAAAATAAATAAGGAAATATCCAAAAAGACGAGTAGGTACATAAATATTTTTTTCTCTCAATTGGACCCTATGACGTAGCTGGCCGGTTGACAGAAGCTGTTTGAGATGCGCACGCGCTTATAAAGAGATTACGAGCCGCCTTCGCGCAGTGACGCGGCAGCCTCCACACAGACTGTGTTTTGTTTATGTGAATAAGTATAATATTTTAATAATTAAAAAAATATTCAAATTAAAATGAAGCAGCTTGCGGTCTTCCTCGTTCTTGGTAAGAATATTTTTGTTACCTACTTATATTTGTTATTCGTTAATGTGTTATATAAAATTTGACTTTCGCTAGCAGGTAGTTTTAAAGAAATAGTGTTCCCAAAACATTATTGTTACGCTGCAGATTATGATATATTTTTTTTTACTTCAATGTAGCTTAGGTATATTTACCAAAAATCCAGTGTTCCGATTTCGAAACCATTGGTGACCTTTTGTGTTATTTTAACTTTTCTTATCTTATTACATACTGATAACATATAACCATCTTAGTATGTAAGAATTTGTCACATAAATCCACATACCTACTACATAAAAGAATCATCCAAATCATAATTACAATTTAATTAGTTTAATTTTCAATAATATTTGTTCCTTTCAACAATATTCTGCCTTTTGTTTTTTGCTATTATCAAAGGTCAGTCTATAATGATATGTTTTCCATATTTTAGCCATTACTATCAACATGGTTGTCGGCATGACCTTCCGACACAAACGTCAGCAGAGCGTAGACGACGACGAAAACAACCTGGACGACAGGTACGGAGACAGACCCGGGTGGAACCGGCCCCTGAGACCCAACCAGGGCTGGCAACAGCAGCAACGGCCCCGACCTAACCAGGGGAACCAGTGGGATCAGGGCGGAAACCAGGGAGGAAATCAATGGGATCAAGGAAACCAGGGAGGAAATCAGTGGGACCAAGGAAATAACCAAGGAAACCAAGAAAATCAGCCACGACCGACTCCAACGCCGAATGGAAACGGGTAAGCAAAGCATACTATACCTATTACCTATGTAGATTTTATCCAATAAAACCCAACCATAACCCTTAGAAACAGGATTGAGACGTTTTATTTATAAAAAACATCAAGTAGGAGAAACTTAACGAGCTGCATCGCACTTACCACCACGGCGTGAGTCAGTGTCAGCGACCTGGGAATCCCTGTTTCGATGCTTCGTTTAAATAATATTTTATGCCAACAAACCTATTTGCTCTAGGGAGGATATGCGCGTTCAGAATTACCTAGAATACCGAGAATAACTTATGATTACCGTTTGAAAAACAGCCTGTATAAGGCCAGATTGCGATGCAAGTGAAAGCGGATTTTGGTATAATAAAGCCCAGATTCGACTAATCAAATTATGCAACTACACAAATATGTACCTATACCAAAATCGTGCGTAAGTTTTAGGTTTTGCAGGATGTCGTACCCGTACTGCAGCCCTTTAAAGCTTATCCATAATTGAGCAAGATCAATATTTATACTCGAAGCAATCAAAATTAATCATAATCATTGAGAAGACAACATCATCATCTTATTATTAATCAACGAAAATGCAAATGATTGTTTTAGAGGTAGACAGAATAGTATAAGTCTTCCACCAACCAACTGGAAATGTTTCTAATAAATATATTTTTTCTTAAATTTCAGGAGCACAACTCAATCTGCGTCCATTGAAGCCTGCATCAGAAACTGTCCAGTGACGTCTGAGTACAACCCAGTGTGCGGCACGAACATGGTCCAATACACCAACCCTGGTCGTCTGACTTGCGCACAATCTTGTGGCATAAGTAAGTGCTTGTCATTGCGTCTTCAAATGTCCCATACCATCAGAGTACAGCCCTGTATGCAGCACCTATCTTTTGGTTGAGACTGCTCCCTTCTGTGCAGCACCAACCTTGTCCAGTACACCAACCTGACTGATTGCGCAAAATTATAAAGGTTCCTGCACAAGGGTAGCGTCCCAACTTACACAGCTCTTTGTCAAATAACTCGGACATCATATATCCGCTATCATTACTACGCCAAAGATCTAGACCTATACTATTATAGGTAGGTGCAGCTGGTTACAAATTCAAGCAAAAATTACAAACGATGAACTAATTCAAAATAGAAGCATCTCAAATTGAATTAATTCAAAATATGTGCAATAAAAATAAAAGTAAGGCACTTTACTTTATGCATTTTTTATTCAACAACATCAATAGCAAAGAAAAGTCATGCAGCATGAGTTTGCAGCTGACATTTTTTCTCCTCATGATGACCGAAAAACATTATAATTAAAACATTATAATTTTCTAAGTACGTACTTAACTCAACTTAATGTACCTAACTAAGTTCTTACGAACGTAGACGTAACAACAGTACGTAAAAACATAATTTGCGGTTTAACCAACGGTCTAAGTTTGTAACATCCATTGTTGAGGAAAACATTTAGGTAAATCCCTAAGTAGCCATTTAATAAACAGGTATATACATGACATAAGCTAAGTAGCCTCTAAACTGGTTAAGTGACTAATGAACATCAAATGCATAGGAATGTATATTAAATTAGCACTCAAGTTATTTATTTACCTTAAAATAATAATAACATTCAAACGGATCAGGCAATTCAAATAAATACTTTGTAAATTGTGGTTCAACAGATTATTGTTTCCTTAATTATTTATTAGCTTTACGCCCTCGGTTACTCCCGTATTAAATGAGTTTTCCCGTAGAAATTAAGGTTTCACCGTCGTGAAAAGTATAGCCTATGTCCTATTACAGGATTTAACCTATATGTATGTGTCCACTGCTTCAACCAGTGATTGAGTAACATCCATACATTCTAACATTCGAACATCTAAACTTTCGCATTTATAATATTAGTAGGATAGGATTTAAGTTTCACACGATAATCTCTTACCTGCACGCCAAATTTCATCCACATCCCTGAAGCCGTATAGAATAATTGGGAGTATTGTATGTTTTACTTGCACAGTCATGATAATATTAATAATATTTAAATCGGGAAACAAAGATCCTATATCGCAATTAAATAAAATTAATAATTATTCTACGTCATATAAATGTTATCATTGAAATCATACATCAAATAAAACTGCTAAAATTATGTAAATAACATAATAATAGTAATCTTCTTTTGTTTTAGATGTGAGCCTCCTGAGGTCGTCACCGTGTCCTGCCACCACCACACCTGCACCTGCTAATTAACTTTATATGATTAAGAACATCATGTACTGACTAGTAAATAAATATATTATTGTTTGAATAAATTTTATCCGAAGTGATATGAATAAAGAGTGACGAATCTAGTGATATTCAATTAATTTGATTGTATTATTGAAATCCTCTATCCCTGTACTAGGCAGTTTTTTTTTTTTCAAATTATCACCTACTTCTGCATGCAGCCATGTAAATATTATGTTACTGCATATAAGTGGAGTGAATTTAGGTAGTAACTACATAGCATATACCTAAAAAGCTCAATATATAATACAAAAATTTAGGTAAAGAAGTAAAAGACTTGACGTAGTACCAGAAAATGTTCAAGTAACGATGGTAGGTACAGAATTCCTTGAGATTCATTTGCCATTACGTATCCTTTAGTATGGTGAAGTTAGCTACCATCGGATATTTAAAATGCATAGATTAAGAATTGATCTCTCTTTAATCCTTAATCTAAGTTAACCTGTCATAAAATCAAGGAACATACTAGTTTACAATATTTTTTTGTTTATGCAGGTTTTTTGTTTTTTGTTTATGTTTTTGGTTTATACTTAATTAAAATCAAATTGCTATTAGGTTTTCTTAGGCTCGCATTTATGAAGCGATCTCAAGTTTGAGAGCGATATTAAGTGTGGATTTGACAGGCCGTTTTGTACTGAAATGACATTTCTGATTCAAACTCAAACTCGCTGCCACTCTTGAGAGCTGATTATAAATACGGGCCTTATTCTATCAAGTCGATAGAAGAATTAAGGTATGATCTTCAAATAAAATACTCCATCTATTGTCCGTCCACTTTAAGACGATTGTCGACAGCTCATGACAACATAATTAATATGGTGGACAAATTATAACAAGTCACACCGACGCAAAGCTCTCAAGATAAAGAGCTTACTTAGCTAGCTGCAAAAGTATAAAATCTAGTCACTCAGATCCAAGTTATCTATTTTTATTAGGTAAATTTATATTTAGTAGATTTTACGGTTTTCTCAGAACTTCTGAGTCAGAAGCTCAAATATGAACACTCAGATCCAAATTATCTAATTTTTATTAGGTATCTATTTTGACTCGAATTTAGTAATATTTACGGTTTTCTCAGAACTTCTGAGTCAGAAGCTCAAATATGAATAGAAAAGCTTCAGCTTGGATAGACTGGACGGACATGCTGGGCAAGTTCAAGGGGCTTCCCAATGTGAATCATGGCTCTGCTCCACGGTTCACCTACCATTATTATAGGTACTTATTTATATCCGTTTATTTCACTCAGCAAACGGAAATAAGATTGAAAGAGCTGTAAAAACGGTCGCTTGGAGCAAAAAACTACTTAATTATTGGTAAAATGAGTCAAAACATGGAATGCAACGCAACCCAACTTCAGATGACAATAGGATTTCTGTGGATATGGACCTCAAGGGACTTCCCACAGTGAATTTACTGGCCTTGATATGGTCAATGGTCTAGATTGCTAGTTTTACAACATTTCTGAGTAACTATCACATTAATAATCCGTAGCTTAGCTAAGGAAGTCAAGAGGTTTATAAATTATTACCTACTTTTCAAGAGTTAGGTATTTTCCCGAGGTGAAAAGTAGTTTTCATAAAAAAATTAGGTATGTTGTATCCGAACTGGGCGCTTTTCCACTAGACGTCACGTCAACGGCAACGGCGACGGCACGGCGACGATCACGTGACAATATCTATGGGAATCGATGACATGCCGTGACGGTGCCGTGCCGGCAAGTGGAAAAGCGTGTCATATAATTTCATTGATTTTCATACATTATCTCACCTACGATATCGTCGACGGTACCGTGCCGTTGCCGTTGCCGTTGACGTGCCGTCTAGTGGAAAAGCGCCCATATTCTGTGCTTTTGGGACTACTACTACTACTGGGAATATTCAGCATCACTGGAAACTAGAAATACGCTAATAAAAAATGTGTCCGCATTCTTTTACTAAACTTTTGCTACGGAAATTTAAGCAGGAAATTATTAAATATTTCGTAGAGGTGGATGACTGACCGACCGCAGATAGGAAAATTTTATAAACTGTAGGAAATAATAATATAATAAATTAAAAAAAAAACACGAGTGTAACCTTTAGTTTTTTTAGGCAATTATCTTTGTGCACGTGTTTAGGTAGGTCGCCGTAGGTAGGTGCTACGCGTATAAATCTAGTTTATCGTTAGGTACGTAGTGGGTCATTCTTTTTTTTTTTAATAGCGAAACAAAACTTTTTTTTAATAATTTGAAAATAAAGCACGAAGTTATAAAAAAAATATATTGATAAGAATGCAACCGATTTAAAAGCACTTCTACGCATCAAGTTGTGACATTCTATAACTTGTATAACCTGAATTTGGTTTGTTTTGCTAAGCTGAGACCCGGTAATTTTCTAAATGTTGCAGGACCTGTTGGATAGTACCTAACAGTCTTAACGAGCGGCTGCGCCCATCTTTTCCCTTCAGATCCAGTTCTGGACTGCACCTGCATACTTGGTAGTCTAAACAGGTCACACAGGTTCCAAGATAAGCGACAACCGGGCTAATACAGGGTTGTTTTAGAAACAGTGCCCAAAGTGGGCTTACAACGTAACTGAAAAACTAAAAATCAATATAGTCCCTATATTAATACCGAGAGTGAAAAAAAATAGCTGGCCAAATTTTAGGGTGTGAACTTATCCATGAAAATGAACAACTTTCCCCAAGAAACATAGGTCGAAATATGAGAAAAAAATTTGGACTTCCCCGTACACCGCTGATACCATTGTATAGGAGGGCCAATTTCTTTTTAATTTTTCGACCTATGTTTCTTGGGAAATGTTGTTCAGTTTCATGGGTAGGTTCACAACCTAAAATCTGCCAAGCTATTTTTTTTTCACTCCCGGTATATTTAACTTTCCCGTACACACTTTTTGAACCGTGGTCATTTTGTAGGGAGAAGTAAATTTTATTCTTCATTTAAATTGATTCAGTTTCATTTGTCTTCGCAATCCCTTTCGGCCTCCGAAATAAGCCTGTATTTCTGTTATGGTCATACTATAAAGTAACGGAGAATACTACTCATAACTTCCACATTGGACCTATAGGATAGTCTTAACAAGCTGCGCCCATCTTTTCCCCTTAGATCCAGTTAAGGCCTGCATCTGCGTACTTGGTAGTCTAAACACTAAACAAAACAGGTCTTACAGGTTCCAAGCTTAGGGTAGAGTGGCGTTACTGCGGTACATTCACATTGACTTTGACTCTGAAGCGGGTTAGCAACTACCAGGCTGTATTTCTGATTATGATCATAATAACGGACAAATATCTACTTTTAAAGGAGGCAGCTATAAGTTGTGGTATAAAGTCGTTCGATTCCCAGGGGGGGAAAACACAAAGTTGATTTTTGTCAATCTATCACTTTGTTAGATTTTCCCAGTTTGGTTAGGACAATGCAGACTGAATCACCTGATTGTCTGGTAGAAAAAAGATTCCGTGCTTCGGAGGGCACGTTAAGCCGTCAGTCCCTGTCTTTGATAGTGGTCGTTAGGTCATTACCCAAAACCATGACAGAGGCCAATTAGCTGTGCTATTACTATTAGGTGGTGTAAAAAGGCTCAACGGCTCGATTGACTCGAAGTACAATGCGGCTAATTTGATAATTAACAAAAAAATATTTTATTAATACGTTCTGTTCACTAGAGAGTCAAACAGATATGCCATGATATTTGATTCAAAGATCCTTGAAGGTACCTATAATCCAAGAAGGAGTCGATTTAGTTTTAACGAGGGAAACCTCGTACTTCCAGTGAAAACCCAACAAGAAACGGGCAAACCCGCGCCGCGGTGCAGAAAGTCATTCATCAATAGAAGTAGCAGATAAATTTACCTCAAAAATTGGATTTGCATTTGCATAAAAATCACAAAAACCAATCAAAACCACACAACGGTCACTTACACAATCAGGTTCGATGACATTTGAACTTCAAATTCCCCAGCGATTTCCCAAATCTGGACTTTCATATCGCGGGCTCGTGCCCCAAACCCAAACAATCCAACTTGCAATTTATCTTTCCGTCGGGTATTTTATTTCAATTTTGACAAATTTCCTTCCTGTGCATCGCAAAAAAAGAAACGGTACATCAATGCATGTGACACTAGTAGTTAAATAGTTTGGAGATAAATTAAGATAATTACCCCTCTTGACCTTACGCAGATGCTTAAAATCACATTACCATGGTTGCGTAAAAAGAGATTTAAGTTCAGTAGCCTTATTGGCATGAATCACATTCCTACATTCACGTGAATTTCAGTCATGTTATAACTATTACAGAAACTTGTGCAATTTAATGTAGTTTCGTTAATAAAATCTACTTAGGTGTATAGAATAGTAAAACTAAATTCGAAAGTTATCCACAATCAGTTAATGTACGTCTTCATATCTAGTAAAAATTAATGTTCTTTGTCTTGTTGCCCAAATACAAACAGTACGTGGTGATCGTGTAGTAGGTAAACTATAAGCAATCAGACAGACCTGAGCTATGTCATCGATGGGAAGTACAGGAGATCCCATTACGTCTTCAGAAGCAAGGATATTATAGGTTTCCTGCATACTAAACTCTGCGTATTAGTGACAATATTCTAATAATTGATACTTCAAAGATACGGAACCTACCTAAGTATGCAGAAAAATGATTCATCGAACTCATCACTTGAACCGCGAGACAAAAACGGGTTATAAGATATATAAGGACAGTATGGTGGGGGCATATAAACATTGGTGGTCATTCCTTTAGTACCACAAACGTGCGTTTGATACCTTAAGGTAGTGACTGTGCATGACAGACGAAAAAGTTAAATTTTTAAAAATATTTATTTTGTGCGTGGAATTTATCTTGTGAAGTGAACAATGGATAAATGTGTCAGAATAGCTGGTAAGTCGGCGTCCTAATGATTTATTAATGAAAATGACATAATGTTCAATATCGATTTGTTGTTGGGTCAATACGTTGAATAAGTGATATGGCTGAATGTAATGATGTATTACAGCGAACACAACATTAGTGACATTGTAAAATCGATATTTGAACCTAAGTATTCCCGTCACTTATATGCACATATTTTATCTATCACACACTTTGGACTCATCAGTCATCCATCACCTTTTTGTCATTATATAAAGTGTTTTATGTTATGCTTAATCTGTTAGACTAACTGTTAATAGACACATGGCAGTTTACATAACAATTAAGATATTGCGATGTGTCATAATCATAAAGGGTGTTAATTAATTTATAGATTTAAAAGTTGCACACAATAATGATAATTAAAATACACTCCTAATATTACTTATTTACCTATGAACATGACCTGATAGATGATTTTTATGTTGTTTTAGAGGTTTACGCATCATAAATATATTGCAACAATGAACTTGTGATAATTACGCACAAGTCCATTAAAACCTAAATTTAACCCAATCTGAATTAAAGCAATTAAACTTTATTAGGAATAATCACGAGTTAAACCCAAACACAAAATTAGTAAAAAACCCAGTTGGTATTCATTTTGTAAAAAAACATATCTGAACGTCAAAGAAAGAGAATCAAATCAAAGAACTTAGTAAAGTAAAAACTATTTCAATGGAATCCGTAAATATTTTTGAATGTCCAGGACTTTTTTGAATCTAATGAATTCTTTGAACCTTGCTCTACAATAGACACCAAAACATAAGTAAAAAGTTGTGCAAAAACATAGTTAGACAAACGCATAGTCAAAATTTACCTGCGTCATGTTCATTTTATGTTTCTGTCGGCAGTGGCTCTAGCCATATCCAGTCACATCGTATCCGGGAGATCATACATCACTAACAACAGACGCGAGGACTACCACCAAGGCTACGACTACCCCTCACCTCAGCATCATCACCATCCTCCTGGACATTGGCATTACGACCAAGATTGGGAGCAGTCCAAACCTTCAGGCAGCTATGAACATCCCTCCTACAACCAAAGAGACCAGAAAGAACACAAATACCCTCATGATGATAAACACTGGAATCACAATTCAGATGAATGGGAATCGGGCAGTTGGGAATATCCTGATCATCCCAGTCACGGGAATCAGAACTCCTGGGGACAGCACTGGGGTGGCCACGGCCATGAAAGACCAAGCCAATGGCCTAAACCTAATTCAGGCTCATCTTGGCCTAATAGACCGACTTGGGATCAAGAAAGACCAACTACTAGGTAAGTTTTCAACCAATCTTAAGTTGAATAACAAATTAATTGATTTATTAAATAATAATAATATTAACAAATTATTACATAGGGCCTAATTGAAAAAGATACTGAACATGATTATACTTTACTCAGAAATAGGATAGGAAGGTGCTTACCTATATACACAAGTGCTTACAGCAAAACTTTATCGCATCTCAGAAACGGGCAGTGGTCAAACTGTATTATTTTAATGTCTATGAGTAAGTAAACAAGCAATAACGTAATATGTTCAAAATAAACCCACGTACTAATATGATGATGTGAAGTATTTGTACGTACATCGACTTAATTAATTAGCAAATATACCGTCAATCATGAAGTGCTATGTTATTGAAGAACAAATTCCTTTACGTAGAACTTTGACAGCTAAGCTAATCAATAAAATAAGTAATATTTATATGAAGTAAAATAAACAAGATATGGATTTTCTGAAAATGTAGTCAGTCGGTTCAGTAAGTAGGTTAGGTACTTATTAATCAATCGTACCACTTAGCCCTAGTCATAAAGATCTTCCTTCATCAGGGCTTAGACTAAGCCACACTATAATATTATAGACTCATACGTATGTACATGAGAAATAAATGTATCATAGATGCGCCATCAAAAAACTAAATGAATAGTATAATTTCCTTCTAGGGCTCCTGTCAACCCACAAACAACCAGAGCAACAACTGGATCTCAAGACCTATTGGCAGTGACAGTATGCATCAGATCGTGTCCAGTGACGTCAGAGTACAACCCCGTGTGTGGCTCGAACAATGTGACATACAGCAACCCTGGACGGCTGGAGTGCGCCAAATATTGCGGAGTTGGTGAGTAACAAATCCTCGGTTAGGTTGGACTATTAATACAAATTATGACGTCACTCAGTTTGTGACTCAAACAAGACTTAGGATAGGACAGTTTAAGATTCTAAAAACAGTTTACTTTTAGTAAATATCACATCGAACTATTTGTTTTTCCTTTAGAATTACTGACTCTGGCAAAAAAAGTCACTGATGGTGGTCAAAATTGGTCAATTTTAATATTTATCATGATTTTGCAATTTGATATGACAAAAAACTGCGTGTACTTAAATTCATGATTACGAGTAACATTCCTTTTTTTTTTAAAGCGTAGCAAGTTATTTCCTACTTACACACACGTCCTAGAGAAAAATGTAGCATTTTTTACAAATTGTGTTCAAATACCTATGCGTAATTGGTCATACCTTCATATCCGCAACCTAAATACCCTTTCAATCCACATTGACCTTGTTTGACATAAGGACCCTGCATAGCAAAAAAACAACCGCAATCTCACTGGATAGTTATCCGCTCTCAATACTTTCGAATACCTTGAAAACCTCAAAAGCGGATGTAAGTAGTTTTTTAACTGGAAAACAAGCAGGAATTTTAGCGGACATGGGTGACACATGTTTTAAAATGGGTATCACATTATAAATTATTGTTGAGGAGTTATTCATATTCATTCTACTACTTATAACTTCCTGATAGGTCATACGAAAACATAAGCAACTTTTGCAAACAATACCAATCATTTGATAAATACAACTCCTACTTAACTCCTCATTTTCTTTCTAGATGTAAGTCTCCGAAGAAATTCAGCGTGTCCACCTGCTGGCCAGCTCAACGACGCGTCTCAAACCACCACCACGACTGCGCGTCCTGTTCAACCCAACATACCAACTCGCTACACCACTGTGGCGATCCCAGCCACTGCCTCCACGGAGAGACCGGCCCAGACAAACCCCCCGTTCACAATCTCACCAGATATCATAAACAGTATCTTCACGCAAGCCACTACAACAGAAGAAGACGACCAGGGAGAAATAGACATTAGAACTAGAAGTAGATTTCGGTATGCTTAGTGTATGTAAATGTTGAGGCATGAAAGTATGATATGCATCTAGTGAAGCTAATGAACTGACATTATTTATACAGACTGGAAAATTAGATAGTTGTAAATATTATTTTGAATATAAAGACATTACCCAAACATAACCAAACAAACTCGTTTCAATTCTAACTCCGATAAGGATAATTTGCAAGATTTCTAATTACAAGGTAATTGAAAATTAGTCACACAACACAAGTGTATCCAAAGATCATTAAAAACGGTCAATGATATATGTCGACGACATATAAATATGACGAATATTTAAATGCTATTAACTAATGAACGAACACTATATTAATGATTTAAATTAAATACAAAAGGGCCTACAATTTAGTGTTGTATAATCTTTATTGTAATTAATAATTGCATCTAATTATGACAATGTACAGTTTTAGTATTTATTCCCAAATGTTGCATTTCTAGCTCAGTCAGCATTTATAATCGTAACGGGAACAAGGACAGTGGTGAAATAGAGTAAAAATGTGTTCATCAAATATGATATATTTTGTGCTACTTGTGATACTATCCAGTGCAAATGTTTTAGCTGGTAAGTTATTTTCATTCGATCTTTTTTTATTAAGGGCCAAATAACAAAAGAATGTTTCATGAATTTTATACGTTGACTTCGTTTTTGTTTGATACTTTGTATTTTTTTGTTATTTGACTTCATTCTTTATTGACTTATTGTTTTTTTCAGTAAAATCCTGTCACGACACTTCTCCAGAATGCCTGAAAGAAGTATTACAGTCAAAGTGGGCAAACTTTGTAGAGGGGAGCCCTCAAATAGGGATAAAGTCGCTTGATCCCTTCGTCATAGACAAGCTGGTACTGACTTTACCCGGAAACCTGAAGATGGACTTCATCCACGGCACGTCCAAAGGATTCAAGAACTGTATAGTAGATTCCGCAAGGTGAGTACGGTCGGAATAAAAACATAAGGCACTTCATAGCTCCAATTTGTTTTCAGGACAAAGAGAGAGAAATTCCAAAGAATATCCAGACACAGATTTTTATTTATCTTTTATTCACATACCCGTACTCGTATCAATAATAATATCAATTTGTAAATCTGTGTTATCGCTCCTAAAATCCTCTTTAATCATTGTTCCATTTTTTTTTCATGTGTCTGACAGACATTGTGTTTTCAATTTTATAGGGTTCTCCTTGATTATAAGAGGCTTATGAACTTATGATAATTATATATTACAGGTTCATTGAAGACCCCGTGGATAAACTGAACAACACCGTGGACCTGCAATTCCACTGCAACTTGACCATCAAGGGGAAGTACAAGACCGTGGGCCATCTCCTCATGTTTGCCCTCAACGGCAACGGCCAGGCCATGATCAAATGTCGTAAGTTCATACATGAGACTTTTTATATTTAGCAAATTCCTACCTATATTCAACGAAATTCGCAAGTTCGACGAACAACCTATTAAAAAGATGACCAAAACCCAAAACCCTAATATACGTAATAAACCGTATATATAAAATAGTCTCTGCCAAAAAAAGTGTGAAACTAGTTTGAATCCTTTTCGTGGTCACGTTTGTATACATGCTGGCTGCATGTTTTATTCAATTCACACGTTTTCCTTGTAATTATAAAAACGTCAACGACTTTTTGATAGCCACTCACGTGATTGAAGATTCTTGTCCAGTTTTTTAAAAGGAACCACATTTGTTGATAGATACAGATTATGTAACATTCATACCTACGTCATGTTATATTTTTCGTCATAAAATTAGATGTTTTGAGTACCGTATTTTAGCTAGATTGTAAATTGAAACATGTTGTTTACTTTCACGTCCACTTTCCAGACAACATCAAAATCAAGGTTATCGCGAAGTTGGGATCGAAAGTGGAGGACGACGGCCACCAGCATTTAGAAATCACTGCGTTCAACTCGAGCCACACCTTTGACGGTCAAGTTCAGTACAGAATGACCAATCTTATTGACAAGAACCCCATTCTAAGTAAGTATTACAATATCTAGGCCCGTATTTATAATCAGCTCTCAAGAGTGACAGCGAGTTTGAGTTCGTATCAGAAATGTCATTCCAGTACAAAATTACCTGTCAAATCCGCACTCAATATTGCTCTCAATCTTGAGATCGCTTTATAAATACGAGCCTTATTGTTGGTTGGCATCCTTTCGTTACCTGTAACGAAAGGATGCCAATAAGTATTAAGACAGGTAACGAATGAAAGGATGACTATAGTTTCATGTCTACATTACACAACTGTTAAATTTATGTAAACTACTTATATTTAATTGGAACCATAAACATATCAATTTTCTTAAGGCGTCTCGCCCCCAATGAGGTCGCCTGAGAAGAATTCAACAACAACTTACCTATGTCTTTGTTAGAATCATTGATGTTACATAAGAAGCCCATTTTTTTCTTGACCTTATCATATCTAGCTTTTGTTTATCTTTTGGATGATTAATATGATAAAACAATCTCTTTTTCGCAGGTGCTGTGGTGTTACAATTCATGAACAATAACTGGAAAATGGTTGCGGAGGAGTTCGGAAAGCCGATAGTAGATTTTGGAATATCTAATATTCTCAAGAACGTCAAGATGTTATTTAAAGCAATTCCGCAAGAAGAACTCATTGGAAAACCGGAAGGATTTGTCATTTAGCTATAAGGAGGAAGTAATAAATGTTGTTATGCAATTCCAGGTCATTTAATTTAAATATCCCATAAAATTTTGATCCACTTAAATCGTTTGTCAAATTAATTTGATACACGCCACACACACGTCATATTAATTACCAATTACATAAAATGAGATATTTGAATAATAACAATCAAATAAGTAGTAGCAACACTTACGAATTTAAGCATAAGCTTGATATCAACAGCAAACATGTCATACACGAATATTCTGAGCGGCCAAGCTTCTATCAACTCCATAAAGACCTTTGCTTGGACGCGCATGATCCTGGGCAGGTCGTAGTCCATGATGATCTCGTTGACGAGGATCTTGGTGTGGTTGCGGGCGGTGAGGACGCTCTCGCAGGTGAAAGACATTACGGCGACGCTTACCACCGTCACGATGCACCAGCTGATCGCAGTCATCAGCGGACCATACTCACTACCCGGAGTGCGGAAGTAAAACAACGACGTCCAAATAGAGATCAAAATGAACACGAACGTTGACACTAAATTCATGAATATTTGGAACTTGAATACGTTATTGATCAAGTTGCAAGTGTTCCCGATAGTGTCGTACGTTGCAGCTAAATCACGAATCTTCATATTATTTGGAGATATACGACCGATGAAATTGTATTGTTTATTAGACGAGGTTTCCTTTTCATTAACAATAAAAATCGGTATTTTATTTGTATCTTTTTCATGCACAAATTTCTCCAAATACTCGTTGACCATTTTAAGTCGGGCCTTTAGCATAGATACCATTTTGCAGAATGCGTATATCTCCAAATC
This sequence comes from Scrobipalpa atriplicella, assembly GCA_029255725.1. NCBI lineage: Eukaryota > Metazoa > Arthropoda > Insecta > Lepidoptera > Gelechiidae > Scrobipalpa > Scrobipalpa atriplicella. The sequence continues at coordinate 19,386 of JARACY010003453.1, forward strand.
TTGAATCAAATACAAGTTCATTGATACGATTTTTAATGGATCGAATTCATCATCACTTGCCAAATCAGATATGGCAACCATGCTATGAACCACGGTAAGTAATATCAAGGACTTAATTGTATTGGACCTGCAGTTAGAGTAAAAATCTTCATTTAAGTTGACTCGCAGAGTTGTATCAAGTTCTGCAAATGACGATAGAATACGAATAGTGAGCTCGTCCAAAAAGAAAACTGTAGAAATAACGGCTGCAATGAACTGAACAAGTACAACTAGTGTTGGTATTTCCTCTACCACGTCCACGATAGCTTGTATTTGATTATCATTTTGCGGTGAGGTATGAATTTGTGTTTCTCTGTAGAGAACTGCAGCCGTAGCGAATGCAGCCACTAGCGTTCCAGCAATTTTCATGTTCCTGTTGACGGGAGCTGGACCCGTATTGGGCATACTGAAACGGAATATTCCACACACGTTCTCAAAGAGTAACAGTGGTTTGATTGTGTACACTATATTGCAAACTGTACTTCGTAGGGAAGGTACTTTTTCATTGTTTTTTTTTCTCTCTTCTTGTTTGTCTTCCACCATGTTGGTAATATTAAAATTATTTTTCTTTTACATGTAGAGACGTGCGATGTTGTCGAACATACAGTGAAGTCAGTCCAATGTTCAAACACTCGTTCAATATTCCAAGTACCTAATTTATTAAATGCCATTAGATTAATTTGTTTTGACTAAGTACGAGCTATAGGTATGAAGTTTAACTATAGGAGTTCTTAAATAAATTGCTCCAGATTGTCGGCACGCGTAAATACCAGGAATAGCACTATTGGACTATCGTGGGCATTTACTTTCAGAAGCGATCGTGGTTGGAGCATATTCATTCCGGTAACGAATGTTAAGCAACCATCGCCGTGGCCAGGCCATGGATGGGTGACTGGTAGTGGGTATACAACTCGAGCGTTTCCGTGTTTCGGAAGGCACGTTAAGCCGTTGGTCCCGGTTAATACAAATGATATTAGTCGTTGAGCTATGTCGGAGGCGCCATTGCTAAGCAGTGGCGGATTGAAAACTCTGACAGCTGGGTTCCACAAACCTGGCAAAAGACTAATCTAGGATTGGGTCTGGTCTCCCTTCTGGATTGCTGAGGTCAGATGGCAGTCGTTCTTTGTGAAAATCAGTACCCTTGTTCGATCCACTAGATTAGGTAGCCGACCCCGTGAAATACGGGAAAAGGCTAGGGCTATGGAGATGATCTATGTATTTGTCATTATCAGTCCAGCGCGGTAACATAAAATATTTATTGTTGAACTGAATATACCGTAATGGCGTGAAATTCCTGCATGACTTAAATACCTACTAGCACTAGCACAGTTTATGACTGGCGGAATAGCACACAGTTACAGTTACTAGTTTTAAACTGTTTGTTGTTTCATTTACCTACGTATAGGTATAGGTTACGTGAGTGAGGGAAAATAAATACGGGGTGTAATGTAAGGGATAGCTACTTATAACGCAAACTAATCTTTTATATCACAGCAAAATATAAAACTGCTACGTTGCTACGAATTTCCTGCAGTAAACATAATTAGGATAAAATTTATTAGTATCGTCTCTTTAGTTAGAAGAAGAAAGATAAATGTGATCAAATATCTTGAATGTAATCTAAAGATGTTGAATGAATGCTATGTACTTAGTTCATTGGTATTTGATCCTATAAAATAATCATTCTACGACAGAAATAATCACATTCTGTGTCGAGTCATAGATCATCTAAGATTTACCTTTCTGTCAAATCCGTAACTTTACAAGTCACATTGGATAAAAGATATTTTGGGTTCAAAGTTCTACTTAATTTTTAAAATAGAAATAAAAAGAAAAACAGCCGAATAAGTCCGCCTATGTACAAGTAAACCTCTATGTACCTAACTAGTATTTGCTCTACAGCTGAAAATGGTTTCATATCAAAGGTCTACCCTTAAAGGTAGCGATTACTTTCGAACGATTCGACGTTTTCAATTTGGAAGGCGCGCGTGTCACGAAGTTTGTATGCTTGCGAATGTTTCCAGCTGTTGAGCACAGATTATATCGTACGACAGGACTCTAAATGAACGTGTACTGAGGTGCTGCATTGTATGGAGAACTGTCCAAAATGGCGTTGGCGGCGTTAGTTCCTTTTTTTGCCACATTCATTTATAACCTTGTGCTAATGTAGAGGTCCCAACCAAGCAGCGGGGCGGACCTGCGCTTGCTGTATCGACCGCCTCGATAGGGCGGCCGCCTTACCCTCGATATCGACAAACTGCGTTTCAATTTCTAGTAGAAGTTAAAGCAAATTGTTGTTCTCTTTCACATTTTTAGATTCGAAGACGGATTTTATAAATCATACATCTATCTTATTGAAGTTTTCAAACTAATAGCTAATTGCAATTAGTTTGAAAAAGTAATAGCAATTAGCCCACGAATACAAATGACTTTATTATCAGGCGCTTACAAATACTTTGTTATCAGGATTGTTCAGCATAAACTTTTGGATGGAGAAATGGCTGACATTGTTATGTCGATGGAACATCCTTCCAGCTCTAGTGAGTGAAGGCTGGTTCGGAGTCAGCGCGGCGCGGCAGTGGTCGCGCGACAGACGCGCGGGCGGGCCACGGGCCGCCGCTCAGGGCCTGACTCCGTTGGCCCGCAGAAGTCCTCCGCACGCCTGACGTCCAACATGGGCCAGACGCAGGCCTCCGGGGCTGAATGCGCTCAAAACGACGATGACGTCGACGAGGACGAGACCAGCTATCACGTCAACTTCGCTGTCTCGCCGGTGAGTTATCTAACAAAGAATTTCGCTACAATGATTTTCTTTTTCCGATGACTCTCTCTGGAGGAAACAAAATAAGTTTTGTATTTTTTTTTCTCAATAGCCATTAATTCTATTTACCTTTACAGAGTTGTGTGTGATCATAGGCTTTTTTTTTATACTGTAAATTAATACTTACCTTTGTTGTATACTGGGTGTAAAGGACAGCTTCCCGCAACGAAACTGAACAACTTCCACCAGAAAATTCTATCAGTGATGATAGTTGTTCAGTTTCGTTGACTGGGCAAGTGGGCAAGTAAGTATTGTTGAAGATAGGTAGGCTACTTACTAAGGCTAAACCGTCTTTAAGGCATGTTTTTAGGACGTAATACTACATGATTAAAAACATTAACTTTGCATAAATACATAAAGTCACGCCTTTGTCCCTTACGGGTTGAGCGTATAATGCCTAGTATAGTATCTAAAACATTAATTTTATCTGAAATTAATGAAGTAACAACTTTCGTATCTTTTATCAACAATCCCAATGTCAATGGTGAAGGATGGAATCGAAGGATGTAAACATGCAGGGTTAATTTACTCAAAAAAATAAAAACATGTTTAAAACCATTTAATTTACAAGGAATTAATTAACATTAGGTCAGACAGATAAGTAAAAACTTATGCTTATTAAAAGTAAAGTGATACTAAGTAGGTATATTCAATTAATTTATGCATCTCATTGGGCTGTGTAAGAAGTAGGTATGCTATATTTTTCTTTATTTAATAATATAATAATAATTTTATTTATGCGCTATGCGCGTGACTTATGCGCAAAGCAATTCAAATTTTGCCGCCCCCGATGCTTCGTTTTCATTCGCATTCGCACTTGACGTTTGTACAAACGCGCAAGGCAAGCAGGCGGCTGAGCAAGAGCAGTCTTCGTAAACGTTTTCTTGTTCGTGATTGTGGGTGAAACGAACGTGCCGTATTTCGCTCGCTCGCTCGTCGGTCGGTCGCGTAGCTCAGCTGCAGCGTTGCCGTTAGGGTACATTTTACACATTTGACGTACCTTTTTGGGCTCCCATGTGTAATGTGTAATCTTGCCAGTACATGTGTAATTTCTTTGAACTCACCGCCAAAATATCTCAATCAAAGAAATAAATGAGCGCTGCTGCGTATAGAGAAACGTAGAGAAAGCTAACTCATTTTATCTCCCTTGCTCTAGCAAAACTCCATATTAAAGCATCTCTTTCACTCATCACAGAAGCAGCGATCTCACTACCCAATTTACCGGGCCCTAAAATATTAGTTTACAATACATTGCTGGATGTACGTTAAGCCCGCATCACATTCCCGCGCATAGGCCACGACACGGCACCGTGTCTATCCATCGCGTACATTCTTTTCGTCATCGTTCATACGAGGTTCCCGGGTATGTCCTGTATGTTTGCTGTCGGATTTTGTATGTGGTTTTGTTTTCGACAAGCATTTATTGCCGCGATTCGCGACGAGATTGCGAAAAAAAAATGCTCATGTACACTTTTGTCACAATATGTACACTTTTTGCGGCGGATATGTGTATTTTGGGATCTCGGTTGCGGCAACACTGCTCAGCTGTCAGTTGTTTGATACAGTTTTGCAGTTTTGTAATTTTTTCTTTTCTTTTCCAATAAAGTTTTATCTAATATGGTGGATTAAGATTACTATCGGCGTACCCATACAGTTCTTCAATTTATCAGAGGTTAAGACTGGGATGGGCTGGTGAAATTCGTTGTTAGGGTTTGTTTTTGTGACGATCAATTAGATCTTCAGGTGTTTTCGTTTTGCGGTAGCTGTGGTTCTCATTTCAAACGTGTGCGAGTGCCAAAAGTGTGACTGAAGCAGTTTGTATTTTTGTGAAGAGACTCCCAGAAGAATCAAGATGTCCAAGGTGTCTTTGAACAATGTGCCGTCGAACCCAAGAATCAACCGTCTGCGAACGTTTTCTAGGGTAAGCATTACATTTGTCAGCTATTTTTAACGCGATACAGCAAAGGGTTTCGTGATTAGAACAGTTTAGCAACATTATCACACATTTGAGGTTAGTTTTCTGCAGAATGGAACTCTCATCTGCCATTGTGTTTTGTTATAAAATTACATTTCCTTTCTTCATCAATATATTCTGTACATTACATAGAATCTGATTTTCACAATAATTTTTACCCGTTTTGGATTTTATGTAAGTTCTTTCAATTCAAAGTAAGATTTGCTATGCACCTATGTGGCTAGGTGTTGAGTGAAATGAGTGCACTTATGAGTGCTACTAGATGAGGGAAACCTATTTTTATAAACTCAAATTATTCAGATTTATTCAGTTATGCCTGCAATTTCACTATTAACCCCTTTGTGCTAGTAAAAACCAGCTTTTGCCTCATGTGTGTTGCCTGATATTTGAATATCTGATCTTTTGTAAACACAGCAGGAACTGATAATGAAAACTATTACAGTGTTAGCCTAGATATAATTGACCTTCTTCGCTCTTCTTTATTTCATAAACATATAACTTTCAAATGTGTATAATTTAGGTAATATAACTTTTAATCAAATGTTTTACATACACAATATACAGTAATAATTTTAAAAGATTTATTTCGAACACAATTTATCCATCAGAGTCAGAACCACAGATAACCTATATGGCAGCAGCTGCTTAGAACTGTGGAAATAATCAATGATCAGGTCAAACCATAATTAGGAAGTTCGCAAACAACTAGAATCGAACACAGAAGCTTCACACTCCATTTGTCCATTCCTTTGTCACATACTTTTGTGAAATATTGACTGTTTTATGGGCTACTTTAGTATCTGCTTGTATTTTCTACACTATACAAATCATTCTGTTCCAATAGTAGTGTGAAGTGCAAGTGCAAGTAGAATTCAACCATGTTTATCTGGGATTTGGTATGTTTTTTATGAAATTTTATTTCTTGGAAACAGCTTGCAAGGCCCTATGTATCAATGGTGTACCTTAAGGACAACAAAATACTGTAAGTCTGTCTATCACACCTTTGAAATTATAATGAGAATGATACCATACCAATCAATAAATCTAGGGCTTGTTTTCAGAATCTAGGTTTATAGTCCACATGTCAATGTACTTACTAGGTATAAGAAGTCTAATAATATTAGTAAAAGAAAAAGGACACCTTATTTATTGCTTTAGTTACTTTCTTAAATATTTTTTTGAAATGTGGATTTCCTATTACTTTTTGAGTTTAACTAATTAGATTTATCATGCACTTATTTAATTCATTGGTTACAAAGTTTTATTTAGCTCAGGTATTTTTATTTTGTACGCTTCTTATATTCTTCTTAGCGAGTCGACTCAGATGTTTATTAATTCTTATTAATCCCGTTTTTTACTACCTGGAATAAAATGCTGATTTAATTATATGGCCGCATTCACATTTGTTGCCAATTTACATGTTTCCTTTTCGATATTTGTTTTTGATCAATAAAGTTGATATAGGGTGAGAATCTATAAAATATGTAAAATATCCTATACAAAAAAAAAAAAACTTGGAATTTCCATACAGAATGACAACTGAAAATTTGTATGAGGAAGCCAATGTTTATTTTTATTATTTCGCAATTAAATTAATAACAATGATGTCATATTGTTTTGTTTTTTTTTTTTTAGTTTGATTCCGTCTGGTGACAATTAGTAACGAGTACTGAAATGATTGCTTCACGCGGCTCGGTTACACAATAATCATCTGTGCGAGTGCCTGTAATTGGCACAAATGCTTTGCGGTCACAGTTTTATCAATGGCACGCCGGCACCACGCGCCGGGAATTAGATAGATGTTACAAAAATGTTATGACCAGTTTAGTTGTTATAACTCGCATTTTTTGAATCTATGAGGTCAGGAATATGTATAATGCTAGCCAACGCACTATACACAAGCAAAAGCAACTGGCAATGACAGTATCTAAATGGGTCTTCCTAATTTCGGTTAAATTTTGCAAGCAAGCAAGCCTCACTGTTTTTTCGGAGATTATTCAAGTTTATCTTGTTCTTGAGTACCTATTGACGAAATATAATCTTGCGCCGATTTGACATAATTTATTTGACATACAAATTGTATGACAAATGGGCTCAAATTTATTTCGTCAACTATAGGTACACTGTACACTTACTTGCAATGCAATATCGGCAATTCTAAATTAATAAACTTTACATGTATGACAATGTTATCAGTGACATAAACAAAGATCTACCTTCTATGAAACAGATTTGTCATTTTACGATAGTCGGGCTATCTAACACACCTCTAGCTGTACCTACTACTGCACAAATGCACATTATACCATATACAATAGTATCAAGGTCGATACGTTTATTTACTGTTGATAGATTCTCCACCCATATAAAGCAAGTATGCAGATAAGTTGGTGTCCACGTGCGGTGCATTTCCTGCTGTATCATTGCATAAAACAGCAAGCATCGTTAGAAATCTATTCTAAAGACTCGTTCAGTTTTATGAGATATCATCAAATTATTTAAAGTGATAAAAAGCTACATAATAATCTTCACAATCAGGTGAATAAACTGAGACGTGAAAAGCCTTTCAAATGTCAGTTCAGTATGGTACAAAGACAAAAATAACCATGCCTATCTAATTTAAAAAGAATATAGATTTTAGAGGACATTAGTAAAAACACAAGGTGCCTTTGACACTGGCCCTTGTCGCATTCAAGGCTTGTTATAAAAACCCATGTGAAGGATAACTATTTCAGTTTCTATTCATATACCGTAGTAAACAATGATATCATATGCTGCTATAGGCTCTAAGGCATATCAATCTTATTCATCAGAAAATAAAAGCTATATTGACACGCAACAAAAGAATGGTTCGTTACATTTTGTCGTGGAGCAGTTGATCCGATCGAAAAGGTAGAATAGGGCAGTCACGATAGGGATGTGAATTATTTAAGTATAATCGATATCGGCATACCTTGCTACGTGTCACTACCAATGGCATTGACTTTCATGGATAAATGGAAGGCCATGGTTCAGCAAGTTGACAATTATTATTGATATTTTATTAAAGACTTTCCATTTGTAACTCGCCTGAAATTTAAAAGTACTATCAGTACTTTAAAAAGAAGAGACATAAAAAAGCAATTTATTTTCTGTACGAAATGCCCATCGTTCATCTATCGTGGTAGCTAAAGCCTAAGTGCAAAGAAAATTAATTCGTACCACTTAAGGGCGACCCACTAAATAAGACGACCCAGATTCTAGCGCCTTTTAATTACAAAGGCATTTCGAACACACAATAACCCTGTTGGCCTAAGAGGCACGTATAATTATTATATATAATGTCCATTATTATTTATTGTTTTAAAGCTTAAAAATTGCAATAATTTATCAGACAGCGTTTAATAAAAGAATAAAACATACTGCGCCGACCCCAAATTATGGGATAAGGGCAAGGGAATAATGATGATGATGGTTTGCTAAACGGACAGCAAATGGAGGATAATTAAGATTAATTACTGAAAGAAATTAAGAAGCATTAAGGGCAGGTCGTTTCCTTCCGTAGATTTTTAAAAGTTTTGAACCAAAACTAGACTATTTGTAGTACCATAAAAATAAACAAGTTGTGCTTTAATAAAATACTTTAAAGAAATATTTTAATAATTTCAAATTTATTTATGCTTGTTATAAATATAGTATTGTCATGTATCCAGTTCAAATATCCTAATGTTTATCATCCTTTGACTCGGAAACAAAATGTAAATTCGAATACATAAGTAAAGAGAGATAGAGCACAGAATAAATTGAGACAGCTGACTTTGTGATTGCTACAAACATTCCCTGAAAAGAAAAACTATGATAAGTAAGTACTTGTGTCTATTACCTACTTATTCATTCATTACCATTTTGTACGTAGCGGGCATGAAGCCAAAATAATGCGCACCTTGAGGCAGTTGAAGTATTCAATCTGTGACGTTTCTATATCTAATTGGTATATTGATTGATGCGATATATTATAAAGCAGTACATAGAATTGAGTGAGCATTATGTGCACTGTTATAGGCATGTGTCTGATTTCTTTCGTTCCTCACGTCCTTGCAGCTATTACAGCCTCCGTTATCAGAATGTCATGTGCAGATCTCTGTAGATGACAAGCTTCGGCTTTTACCCGTGGTTCCATTTTTCAGAGACTTTTTTATAGAGCGTATTGTTAGGTTTCTAATCAGATCATAATAAAAATAAAAATAATAAAATAAAATTGTTTTATTTCGGGCACAAGGTCCTAATAAAAATAATATTATCGACATTGAAATAATCAAAGTTATTTGATGTTTCAAATAAATATGCTAAAGTTTAAGTTGAACTATTTATTACAACGCCAATCAGACTAGGAAATCAGCCATTTCTATAGCTTTGTCGGTTTTTCTATACTACAACATAAAGTAAAGATAATCTCATGTGCACAATCTCGTTTATATTGAAGACGTCAACCTTATAGACTTGTAGACACGATTTTATGCATACAGATCAAGGAGAGATACCTAGTTGCCTCAATGACGGGTGCGGCTAGAAAAGAAAATAGTCCAGTGTCTTTACTATTTACGTTTCACATTATAATAATTCTTTGTGAAAGAACATGATTGTATTTCTTGTCAGGGCTAATTATTTACTAATGTCGATTAGAGCTATCGCCAGTCTTCTATGTCAAGTTGATTAGGTAATTTGTATGGTAGGATAAAGCGCTTTATTCATATCAACTAGATGTTTTGTTTTATAATTACAATGGCTATTACGAAGTTTTTCTGTTTGTTTTTATGCTGTAAGTGCTTGTGTTGTGTATGACGTTTGCCCCGTCGCTATCTGTTTTTAATTCAATTAGTAATACTAATGCTGTGTAACTTTAATTGAAATCCTGTTTATAATTTATTTTGATGCATAATAATATAATGTAATCTTTGTTTGTGTTACAACGTTCGCAAACGTGTTGCGTACATATTATGTGATAAATTGTATTTTATTACATTCTGATGATACCTATTTATTGTATCATTTCCTTTACTAACAACTAAAGTGCCTGTAGCGTAATTGTTTATCAAATATTGTATTTTGATATTGACAATTATTTACCGATCTATTAAATCTTTTGTGCATTTTAGAAATTATTATCTTGCTTATATACTGTGTTCACAACACTAATCTCATCTCAGTCTGTGTGAGTTTATCTACGAATATTTTGTTAAAAAACCACTGCATGTTTCTTCTTTTAAAACCTATTGCACTTAGGGCTGAGTGATTTTTTGAAACCCAGCTATCGGCGTCTTAATCAAATTAACTCTGGTGTCAGTTTTCGTACCTGATTCATATTAAGTAGATAGGATTGAGATAAAGTACCTCATCTTTTTATAGATTCCTCTCTTCGCGTTATAAAGTATCTGTAAAGTTGCATAAAGTCATGCCTGTATCTTACGGGTAGAGCGTGAATGGGGCTCTTCTACTTTGACAAATTTTGCGCGTCATTTTAGAAAGAACTGACTTTGTGATTGCTGAGGTTTTACTTATTATTTACCACCCAACAATCAAAGTGTAACCATAGAAGGATGTGGGGTGTCACGTCGGTGTGACAAACGTGCGTCTCCAATCAATTGGTGGCAATCAGACCACGTGCGCAGGCGCACCAGCTCGCAACGTGGTACTGGTTGCCCCATGTCCAATCAAATGAGAAATCGTCTACGCATTGTTATTGATTTATGGTACGGTTCTGAAAAGAATGCCTTGGAAAAATCACATTTGTGTATAAAATTGACAGGACTATTTTTCGACCTTAAAAAAAATAGCATAATATCTTATATTTCATAGAGCTATGTAACAGATAGTAGGTATTAGGTCTAGTCTAGTTCTGTTAGTCACCCTTGTAGCCAACAAATCTTTACCGGTGCTTTTAAAGAAAAAAATATAACTTAACCATCTTTTTGTCAAAGAAGAAGAGTGCTTTATTTTCCTTCGTCAAAACCGACATGACTCACTCTCATCAGGAATTGAAGCACCATTTTTGTTTACAACGTTCCATTGAGTTATTTTCTCGCTTCTGACGAGGTCGCCGATCTGAGGAAACGTGCTTTGGCGAAGAGGTTTTTTTCGTGAGTTTCCTTTGTTTACAACTAACTAGACCTGATTAAGAATTTGTACTACTATTTGGTCGACGAGGAAAAGCTATACGACGGGTTTTAGAAATAAACTGATTTATCGACGTAGAAACATAACTAGCTGCAATATCATGAGTATTTTTATACTTAACTTATCACGTCTCATGTTTTATTTGCATTCTATGAATGCAATATTCATTCATTATTTTTTAAAAGAGTAAATAGTTACCTATTAGTTTTTATTTTCCTCTTGTAGATCTTTTCTGCAATGCGGACTATACCTAATTAAAATTCCTCATACTTGTAAATAACTTAGTTTAATTTAACATTCAAGTCAATTCATGTGTTCCTTATTATATTACTTTTCCGCCTACATTGTTGAAGCTTATTAATACTAGGTAACTACTTCACTTTTCAAAGAAGTAAACAATTATTTTATTCTATTCAGCGATATTTTTGTCGTGACAACATTATATTGATCGTAAGCGTTACAATTTTATACGTTTTAGTTACAAAATAAACAGTATTATCACAATTAAATCTCTACTTTTATACAAATGTTTAAGAGCTTTTGGGCCAGAAAAAGTGATACGTGTGTTATAAATAATATGTAACTTTATTTATATCCTACTTATCTGATACTAGATCGACCTTGCCTCTTCATAGTATAAAATAAAGGTTGTGTGTGTATTATCTATTAGTAGAATTAGCAAACAAAATAAATCATTCTGCCGGAGCCTTAGCGCAATGTAAACACGAGTAGCCAAGGCCGGTGCGGTACCCGGCAGCCATGGCTTGATACTCTATCCTCTCTATAAAATACTTGTCGTGTACTATGCGTATACGCAATCTTGACTATGAGGAAGGTAATCATTGGGATCTACTTCGATAAGCATCTATTCTATGTATTGGAGTAGACGGAGTAGAGATACAGATATATTAAAGGGAAATATATAGGCACTATATCCAAGTTCATATTTCAGAATGAGAAGTAATTTAAATACTTCTTGATACATTAACTATCCGTCAAATTTTTGAAATAATTTTCAAAATAGTAGGTAAGCAAACAGAGAGATATTTATAAAAAGACTACTTGCTACTAGCAAATTGAACGTAATTATTGTGCGTTGAGTATAGTACTAAGTAGTATTATAATATGTAATGTATGTATACTATTTACCTATTAGTATAGTAGTAGTAGTATATATGTATTTATTTTATGTATTATAAAATATTATATATATTATTATATGTACTTACACATGTATTACTATTTATAAAACTTATGTATTTAATATATTGTTAAAGTTTTTCCTTTAGTACTCATAGCACTATTCTGCCATCTTTAATTTCTCCTCTACACAAGGGTTGTCTGGTAGAGATCGCTGCCAGCGATAAGACCGCCTTTGTGCACATTTATTCATTTTTGTTTTTGTTTGAATGTTATTTGTTAATGTGTGCAATAAAGAGTTTTTACTTTACTTACTTACTTACTTACTATAGTTTTAAATTTTCACCAAGGTCTAATTTCATTGTTTTTGTTACCAGGCTGACACTGATAGTAATTTACCCTAATCTACATGCTCGGTTTACATTTACAAGCAGCTTCCTGGCATAAATCCTCAATATTATTGTGAGTCATACTTCATACTGGTCATGTCATGATAATAAGGTTTTTGTTTACCATAGACTTTGAACTGGAACACTGAACGTGAGGTGATACGGTAGCTTAGTTTTTGTTTTATTATTGTACTTGTTTACACTTTGTTCCGCGAATGGACCGTTGTAACATCTACGAGTAGTTTGCTTTGTTATATACTCTTTGTAGCAAATGCGCACTCAATAGCACTTCAATTTATTTATCAGTATCAGAAGTCCCGTGTTTCCTTAGCATATCTATGTGTATCTCGGGACTTCATGCTGAATTATACATTATGCATGTCTCGACTGGATCTTTGTTCCATTAATTGTTACTATACGTTTATTGTATTGGAGAGTTCATACCCCTTTAACCCTTGTTTCATAGATAAAACAACAAAGTGCCGCCGTTGACAATACAAGAGATGAGTGCATGATGATGTGACAAATTGATAACCTAATGAGACGAATGGCTAATGACTAAAAACCTTGACTTGACTAACAAAGATGTATTTTCCTTTGTCTCTAAGACACTTATACCCAAGGTCGGAAGTATTATTTTTGGCCGATGTGCATACTGCATTTAAAATTTCTTCTTCGTGTTTTTCCAGTCTAGTCCTGGGGTCCGTTTTCTGGCTTTATCTACTCCACTTCGCCCGGTCTTCGGGATCCGCTGGTGTAAAGTCGCTCTCTTCTATGTCCATGAAGTCCAGCCAGTCTATATTCAAAAGAAATACCCTTAGTAAATATTTCAGGTTTTTCTGCATAGTTATATTTTACGTAAGCATAATATTAATTTCCTCGTTACAATAACCTACTATCGAAGTTGGTGAACTTTGCGGCCGTAGTTATAGTTATTATGAGTTTCTTCAGAGGAAGTTGACGTGTGTCTGTTGCCTCAAGCCCCCAACTTTAATAAAGTACCTAGCATTCAACTTCTTGGAATATGTAATAACATGCTGCTTTAAGCAGTTCCTCATTAAATTACACCTACTTTATAGTAGAAGTTATACCTATAGAAGTTTTACTCATCAAAAGTTCATCGTAAGTATAAAATATGCATGATTTTCAAATTATTATCGGGTCGATGCTCGTGGTTTGTTTGGCTGTCTGATCTCTATATTTTGCTTCGTT